>SJXQ01003601.1:132139-172738 GCA_006408695.1 Aepyceros melampus | reverse complement strand
AAGAGCTGACTCATTTGAAAAGACCCTGATGCTGAGCAAGATTGAGGGCAGGCGGAGAAGGGGACGACAGAGGATGAGATGGTTGGATGGCATCACCGAACTCGATGGACTCGGGTTTGGATGGACTCCAGGAGTTGGTGATGGACAGGGAGTCCTGGAGTGCCATGGTCCATGGGGTTACAAAGAGTCGGACACAACTGAGCGACTGAACTAAACTGAACTAAGACTTTTTCTTAGTACCAGAATAGTCTTGCCCTCTCCAGCCACTGCCCCCACTCCTGCTCTCCAATCTATCTGCCATATTATAAAGCTGATCAAGTTACTCACCTAAATTCCCAAATTCCTTAAAATAGCATATAAAAATGCCATTCTCCAAGAATGGCTCCTGCTTACCTGTTCAAATTGCCTCTTGCAGTTTTCTCAAGGGCACCCATCCCTCTAGCCATATCAAAGTATTTACGGTTCCCCATTTATAACATAAGAGGTTACAATTCCATGGTCTTTGTATTTGTGTTACACTTCCATGTGCTTTGTATATTTCCTTCTCAAGGAAAAATCTCCAGTCTCATTTCATCAGCTTAGATAAGATTGCTCCTCACTTTTCAAGGTTTACTTTATTCAACCACTCTTCAGTGAAACTACCTCAGAGCTTCCCAAGGAAAATCAACTCCTCTGTTTTTTATGCTTTTACCTTTGCTGCCTCTGCTATGGTAGGAATTTGGAATTTCCTCTAAGGTCTGACTGAGTGGCATATATACTATGGACACAATTTTTAAAATTTATTTATTCACTTATTTATTTGGCTGCACTGGTATCTCAGTTGCAGTATGTGGGATCTAGTTCCCTGACCAGGGATCAAACCCAGGTCCCTCTTCATTGTGAGCTCCAAGTCTTAGCCACTGGACCACCAGGAAAATCCCCATTAAAATTTGTTGAAAGAACAAACAGATGATGATAAACTGGCCTTGGGCTCAGTGCTGAGATGACTGTCATTGCTGACCTTCATTCTCCTGAAATGGAGTCCCCCTAAAACTGAGTTCTCTTACTGAGTTTATGATTACTCTCTATCCAAAACTTTATTCCCTCTCTTGTCCCACTTCTTTCCCCTGAGGTTGAGGAATATTAAAGAAAAGGGGGATTGAAACCAGGCAGAAGCTATGAAAGGCCCCTCGATATCCCCTGTTCCTTGTTTGCAGAGAAAAAGGAATTCTAGGCTTCCCTGAATTCCAAAGAGCAGACCTGGAGCAGTTAATGATTAGGACAAGTCACAGGACTTCTTATTCCTCCTGAAGGGATATAGATAGCAATCTGATGAATATCTTTTAGTCGTTTTGTAAAACTAAGATCTCCACTCAGGTGGAGGATGGTGAGTTCATGCTGACCATAAGCACGTAGACCTCAGACTGTTCTGAACCAGAAGGTTGAGATTCCCGAAACTTTACCCTGTTATCTTGCCACCAACCAATCAGAACAAAGTCCAGGAGCTGATCACACATCCTATGACCCTTTACCCTAACACCAAGTTTAAAAACCTTTGCCTGAAAAACATCGAGGAGTTTGGGTCTTTTGAGCATGAGTTGCCCATTCTCCCTGCTTGGCACCCTGCAAATAAATCCTGACTTTTTTGTCAAAGTTTGACTTTCTGTGCCACAGGCACACAAAGCCTTGCTCAATAACACTCCCTTTAGAGTAGATCAAAAGAGTCAGTTTTCTTTTTTACCCCCCAAGGACCCTGACTCTAATGTGCCCTGAAAGGACTCAGCAGCAATAATACTGCCATATTAGATAGGTTTCTTTTATCCTTGCCAGTCTCCAAGTTCTGTAAAATCACCTTTATGATAAGTGAAGTGAAATGAAAGTTGCTCAGTCCTGTCTGACTCTTTGTGACCCCATGGACTCTATAGCCCATGGAATTCTCCAGGCCAGAATACTGGAGTGGGTAGCCGTTCTCTTCTCCAGAGGATGTTCCCAATCCAGGGATCGAACCCAGGTCTCCTGCATTGCAGGTGGATTCTTTACCAGCTGAGCCACCAGAGAAGCCCTTATGATAAGTTCTGGGGGTGATAAAAAACTAATTAAAACATCATTTTTAATGATAGAAGCAATATATAATCATTGAAGAATAAAGCTGTCCGTAATGTCAACAAACATAAATAATCAACCACTGGCAGCATTTGGGAGACATCCTTTTAAATTGATCCTTTTAATATAAGCAGATGCTATTATATACAAAAGTGGAATCATACAAACTATTTTATAAATGAATTTTACAATTCACAGTCTTCTGTGATAAGTTATAGTAGTGATCTATAATTATAATTAAAGGAAATGTTTATTGAAAATTTGGATTGCTGGACTGCATCTCTTGATTAATTGAAACAATCTCTGAATAGAGAGTCCTAGAATATTCATCATAACCCTATAAGTGATTCTGTATACAGTAAACTTTGAGAGCCACTAACCACAGGCAATGGCACCCCACTCCAGTACTCTTGCCAAGAAAATCCCATGGGCAGAGGAGCCTGGTAGGCTACAGTCCATGGGGTCGCACAAAATTGGACACGACTGAGCGACTTCACTTTCACTTTTCACTTTCATGCACTGGAGAAGGAAATGGCAACCCACTCCAGTGTTCTTGCCTGGAGAATCCCAGGGAGGGCGGAGCCTGCTGGGCTGCCGTCTATGGAGTCACACAGAGTCGGACACGACTGAAGTGACTTAGCAGCAGTAGCAGCAACGACAGATAGGGTTTTCAAATCCCTATGGTAAATGACAGAAAAGTGAAGGCTTTGATGGTATTTATCTTGGCTGCACATAAGAAAGCATATGACGAGCTGTTGTAAACAGAATGGGTTGCCATTTCAGTTGATGAGCCCCTGGTACTCTGCAAATAGATTTTGAATAACTAGTCTCAAAGATGTGGCAGTCAATCTGTATCAGCAAAGAGGTTGAAAGAGATCATTTCTAAGGTCTTTTTCAACGTTAAGACTCTCTTAAGACTCTATAATTAAAGAATGTTAAAGACTTAAGTATACTTCAGAAGCAGAAAAGAATAGTTACCTGGGAAGAGTTATGGAACTGACCGGGTATGTTTTGGGGGCAGTGGTTTAGAGGGAAGGCAGTTCTCAAAGCTGACAAAGCTTTAGCGTAATTAATTAAAACAATTCTTTTCCTAGTAAAGATTAGCAATTAACTGGTTTTCTAAGACTATAAACTGGTGGTGAATACATTGAAAATGTCTTCGTTGGTAGCTCTGCTGCTGCTGCTGCTGCTGCTAAGTCACGTCAGTTGTATCCAACTCTGTGCGACCCCATAGATGGCAGCCCACCGGCTCCTCTGTCCCTGGTATTCTCCAGGCAAGAATACTGGAATGGGTTGCCATTTCTTTCTCTAACACAGAGCAAATAAAATGTAAAAGCTCTGGTTGAAAGAGTGAGAGACCCGGGCATTTCTGGCATACTTGGCCCATCCTGACCAGTCTGGGGGCTGAGCCAGGGGACAGTCTGTGGAACTATGGAAATACCAGTAATCTAAATTAATCTTTTAACTTTTAAACAAGTTAAAGGCCTAGAGATGTTTTGTTACATATTCACATAGCTAGTTGGTGGCAAAATAATTACCCTCGACACTGACACATCTCACTCCTAGTCTAGTGCTTTAGGTGGTAAAGATTTCTTTACCACTGTAAATGGCCCTTTATTCAAAATCCTAACAAGTTAGAGATGAATCAAAAAAGGGTCAAATATTTGAGACTGTATACAAATAGAGATGCCATTTTGTAAACAAATGGCTTAAAATAATTGCATTTTAAAAGTTGACTGACATTTCAAAGACAGATCCAATATGCTCCTTATGTTCTTCTTGGAGTTATAATTACTTCCCTTGTTTGGCAGGAGAATCAGTGATTTCTCTCACTTTCCAACATTTAAATAAAAATGCCTTCCAAAAAGGCAAATAATATTTTCAAACATAGTCTTTGTGTTAGACACACTTAAATATCTGAGTTTGCATGTACATGTCAGTATTTTAATAGATATCCTCATTTTTAGGTGCTTATGTTGTATGCATGTTAATTATAAATACACAAGTTCTTCATTTCTTGTAAAATGTTGTTTAGTCTCTAAGTCATGTCTAGCTCTTTTACCACCCCATGGATTTTACCCACCAGCTCCTTTGTCTATGGGATTTTCCAAGCAAGAATACAGGAATGGGTTACCACTTCTTCTACCAGTGGATCTTCCTGATCCAGGGATTGAACTAGTGTCTCCAGGACTCCTGGCATTGCAGATAGATTCTTTATCTCTGAGCCACTGGGGAAGCCATATAGTCTAATTCTAATAACATTGTTCTTAGAGTTTGCTGACCCAACCACCATAATTTACAATGAAAATTATATTTATAAGTATGTAAATCAGAAGTTTGAGCCTCAACATCCTAGGGAATTTCAGCCTAAATACCATCTGTGTGTTGATGACTCCTGAATTTGTATTGCTATCCTAGACACATTTCCTGTGAACCATTCTCACTCACTATATCCACTTCGTATGGATATGAAGGATATCCACATGACTGTTGGAGAATGACTCTTCCTCCAGCAGTCATCTCCATATCAGAAATGACAAGTCCATCCATCTAAGTGCCAAATTTGTCTTCTGGACTCCTTCTTTAACCATCAGCAAATCTCTTCCCGATTTTCCAAAATATATCCAAAATCCCACCATTTATCACTACTTCTGCTGCTGCAATTACCATAGGCTTTCTCAACAATCTTCTAACTGGCCTCCCTGCTTCTATCTTTGTCCCCAGTCCAAATAGTAGTCCGAGTGACACATGATAAACCAGTCATCACGTCCAATGACTTCACCCTCATGAAGAAAATAAGCCCTATAAGGCCTCATTCTGTTACCACTCTGATTTAATTTCTTACTTCTCTCCAATTAGCCTATTTCATTCCAGCCACCCAGTCCACCTTGCTGTCTTCCTAATTTTCCTGGAAAAGAGTTTTTCCATGCAGAAAGTTCTTTCCCTGCATGATTTTTTTCCCTCAGTACTTCATATATCTGATAACCTCAAAGCATGACAGTTTAGTCAGATCCAAAAGAAAATGAGTACCAGACTAAATTAAGATAATTGATAAAGAGTTTGAAAAGTGAAAGTGTGAGTCACTCAGTCCTTCTGACTCTCTGACTTCTCTGACCCCGGGGACGGTTGGCCACCAGGCTCCTCTGTCCATAGAATCCTCTGGGCAAGAACATTGGAGTGAGTAGCCATTCTATTCTCCAGATGATCTTCCCCACCCAGGGATCAAACTTGGGTCTCCTGTGTTGCAGGAAGATTCTTTACCATCTGAGCTACCAGAGAAGCCCCTGGAAAGTTTAATAAAGGACAATCTATAAGAGGTGGAAGGATATAAGAAAACCAAAAGGGATAATGAAGAACCTCAATGGTAGCAATGTTGGTCTACTGTCACACACAACCCTGAAGGGACAAGAGAGAGGAAAGATACTGAACACCAGAAAGAGTCCAACAGAGAGGACAGCTTTGAGAGAAACACTGATAATTGGAGGGGAACAGCAGTCAAGTTAAGGCCACCTGCAGAAAATGAGCTAAGAGAATAAATAATGAGAGCTCATACTTCTCTCTCCCTCATAGCTCTTCCCAGGAGGCTATCAATATGGTTTATATTGATTTGTCTCTCAGGGAAGAGAGCACAATAGACACAGGTAGAAAAGGGACCTGGAAGAGACATCTGAAGATGTCCAGCCCACCACTTCATGCCAGTTCTCACTGGCACTCAATCAGTACTTGTTCAGTGAATATATGATGCAATGGTGACTGTCCTTTGTATAAGGCTTTTAAATATGCCATATATATAAACAATGTTTCCTTAAAAAGAACTCCTTTGACAGTGGGTCAGAAAGAGTCAGGAGCCATAGAGGTCATCATTGGAGAGACTAAGGAAGCTTACATGAGCATAATGTGTCAAATAAGCCATGAGGGGTTTTGCATGCCTCACACTCTGCCTTACAGAACTTAAGGCTGGTGTCACATTCACCAAGACAGGGAAATATAAAAGAAAGGAGGTGGGGATTATGAGTGGGCACTATACTGAGGATCCTCCCTCAACCAAACGCTTTACAGGTAATTTATGATGAGTTGATCTGTGATCTTTAGTTTTCTAAATTATTCGTGACATTTGGGGAGTTGTATGCATCAATAAGAAGAGTACTGCTTCTTTGGTTACAGCTTCCCAGAGTCTCCAAAGTTGGTAAAATTGAGAAGACAAAACAACGGGGCAGAAGAGCAAATGGCTGTTTTACTTGTGAACATTGAAGAATTCATGTTTATGGAGAATTTTTTAACAAATAATTTATTTGCTGATTGTAGCAGTACCTCCAAGGCCACCTTTGAAAAAAAAAAAAAAAAAAAAGCTGTCAGGTTAACATATCGTTAGGAAACAGACTGGAAAAACACTAGAAGACAGCCTGAGTGAGGGTCTTTCATACACACTCAGCTTCATTAGCTAAAAAACCTCATTCACTGATGATCCTTATCTGTATTTATTTTCCTGAAAGGGAAGATGGTAATAAACAAGGTTAAGAAAAGACAGAGATGAATAGAAATAGATTTTGAGTTGCTTTGGTTTTTAAAATTTACTCCAATCCTAACCCTAGAAACATCACCTTATATACTCTAGTATCATGCTTATAATCTATTTTCATCCCATTACACACCTTTTTTCCTCTGAAAGGAAATCAGTTATGTCACTATGCTTGAGCTCCAATTTAAGAAGTTATAAAAATATTCTCAGGAAAGGATCTCTGGGTTCCTGGAAAAAAATCTGTTTGCTATCGGAACCCCATTCCATATGCTTCCAATTTAGGTGCAGATCCAAGTACTGTGAACTTTGAAGCTTATACAATGAAGGCTGGCAAACCCTTTAAGTAAACAAGCTTCAAAATGCCACAAATAATTTGACAGTTGCCACAAAAATCGCAAAATCCAGAAAAACTGCATATGCTTTCAAAGAATTACTAGACATGTTTCTGTATATTTTCTTTTTTCAGTGTTTTGTTTTGCTTTGGCTTATAGACTTCATGGGTTGCCCCATCATTCTTTTAAGGATTTTGTATTGTTTTCTACAGGAAAACTAGAAAGATAATGCAAAGTTTCCTCTATCAGAGTCGATCAAAGTTTTATCATTGTTCCTCCTTCACCCACATGTTTTCTGTGCCAGGTGCCCAAGGACACGTGCGCATCACAAAATGCCCTCTTTCTGTGTACTTGTCACACAGGGTATATAGCTCAGTGAGCAGCAGGAAGATTCCTGAAAGACAGTTCTTTACCAGGGCAGTAGAAATAACTTAATTATACACTGAAGCAACTTCCAACCGCCTGTAACCATATGACATTGCCAATGTTCAATCATCTTCGACTCCAAAAACAACAATTTCAGATGTCTCACACTGATATATCCCACTAAGCCCAAAATAAATATGTCTCCAACTCAGCATCCCATCAGCCAGATTCCAGAATTGACCACAACCACTTCAATACACTTTGCACTGGGGGAACTATGACAGAGGGCAGTAGGTGTGCAAAAAAAAAATCAGTCTTACCTGAGTGTATAAAACATCTTAACTGCAAATTTTACATAAGATCATGTGAATAAGGTCCAAGGTCTTCATAAGAATCTGGGAAAATAAAGAGCCCTGAAGGCTAAGGTCCATTAATTTCACAGTAAATCACCTCTGCAGTTCAATCCAATCACTGCAAGTTTTGTCATCTGACCAGTCCCAGAAAAATACACAAGGCATGTCAAAAAAGTACACACACTTCTCTTTTCTCCCAAAAAAAATACTTTCCACATATCACATAGAAACGATTCATTTATAGGCACAAACAGAAGAGCAAGAGCAGGCCTTGTCCATCCATTACCAGATTCAAATAATCCTGTCCAAAATGATGAAAATTTCTGGGAAACAAAGAGTCCTTTGTTGGCACTGAAATCTCATCTCCCTGTCATTATTCCCTAAGGCACTCATCAGTTGCATGTTCTGTACACTAGGCATCTTGCCTTCATATGAGCACTTGTAAAACACAGCGCCTTCGGATAAAAATGGTCTCAACGCAAAATGTAAACTTGTGGTTTATGTGGAATATGACACCAAGCTATTTGCTAACTGGAACTATGGTGAAATAGGTCTCTGGCCATATGCTTTTAAAATCTGACACAGAATGCCACACAGAGAAGAGTTCAGCTAGTGCCCTCAACCCATTTTAGTAAGAATCCTCTTATTTTCCCCTCTGCATTTACAGATAAATCTCTCCACTGCAGACTGATGCCTTATATAGGCAAACAGTTTATCTGGAGAATTATGCTGAGCTGGCAGCACAGCTCAGGAGAGCTGTGCTGATTCTACACAACGCCCACCATCTGTTGCAGAGCTTCTAGGAAAGTGTCATCAGAATGAAATACAGTGTCAGCCTTGACCATTAAAAGATTGCTTTGCAAGTTAAAGGCAATAATGAAAATTTATTCCATGAGGTCATTAACAGCTGGCTTCTTTGCAGTAATAGAGAACACAGCTGCATAAGGGAAAGAAATAAAACTGCAATCAAGTGTTCACTCCATTTGTATTTCAAAAGATATCAAGCATAGTCAACATTCACTGTAGATTCAGATAAGGCAGAACCTTAGCTATGCCACTGACTGATATGTTGGCACTGATAAGAGTAATAACATCAACCAACAAACGTTATTAAAATTTTTAATTTAAGAGTATCAATTATTAATTTTAAGAGTATTAAAAATTTTACTTATTGAAGGACTACTATGTGCCAGGCTCTGTGTGAGCTACTTCAGACATACAGTGTCTTGATTCTCACAGTAACCCACAAGGGATATATTATTATCTAAAAGGCAAAGTATTTTAACCATCACAGCTTCTTTTTTCTCATCTCTAAAATAAAGATAATTTTAATAATTTTGTTTAAGATTTCAGTAAAAACTAAAGATAATATAGGTAAAGCACTGAGTCCTCAATGCTGTTTTTCAGTGGCCAACTCATGTCCCATGAACTGCAGCACTCCAGGCTTCCCTGTCCTTCACTGTCTCCTGGAGTTTTCTCAAGGAGACTCAAGTCCAATGACTCATGTTCACTGAGTCAGTGATGTCATCCAAACATCTTATCCTCGGCTGCCCCCTTCTCCTGCCCTCAGTCTTTCCCAGCATCAAGGTCTTTTCCAATGAAGCAGCTCTTTGCATCAGGTGGCCAAAGTATTGGAGCTTTAGCTTCAGCATCAGTCTTTCCAATTTCCCTTAGGAGTGACTGGTTTGACCTCCTTTCAGTCCAAGGGACTCTCAAGAGTCTTTTCAGCACCACAGTTCCAAAGCATCGATTCTTTCGTGTTCAGCCTTCTTTATGGTCCCAACTCTCACAACCACACATGACTACTGGAAAAACCATAGCTTTGACTTACTGATGTTTGTCCGTAAAGTGATGTCTCTGCTTTTTACTAGGCTGTCTAGCTTTGTCATTCAACAGTAGATGTATGAAATTATAAAATATCTGTCATTAAAATATTCTTAAACTCAAAGTTTATACAGATTGTATATATTCTGAAGTATTAACTATAGATCTAAGATGTAAAACGGAAAACTTCAAGCATCTCCTCAGATGGTCTAGGACACTGCCTTGCTGATAACACAGATTTGAGGAGTAAGCTAACAAAAAATGAGGCAGAGCAGCTCTCTGGGGCACACCTTCATTTAAATCAGTCAGCATGTATCAAAAGTCTGCTCAAGCATAGCAGAAACGGCAAAGAGAGTAATAACATAGTCCTTCTAAACCTGTATGTATTTTAAGATTCTAGAACATACAGGTATCACATTCATCTGTTTCTTGGAGCAGTACATAAAAAAAATAATAATGAAATAAGTAGAAAAACAAAACAAGTAGCAAAACATTTGAAAATCAAGGATCTGTGAAGACTGAGAGTTGTGAAACATGTGTGCTCAGTATATAATTTTCACACTAAAATCCACCTTTAACATGAAAGTAATACCTATGTGCTAAGTGACAAGGTTAGCTAGTGGTTTTATCCCAAACATTCAGCATCACCCTATGGAGAGTTAACACCATGCTCCCATGTTCCACTCTTTCCTTCATCCCCTGCTTGGAACCACTAGTCAAAACACCTCAAAGGTGAATAGAAGAAAGGGCATATACTGGCTCCCTTGCTCAACAAATATTCATAGTGGTCATATAAATTGAGCATAAAAAGTTGTAACCAAGATAAAAATGGCTAATAGTGGAAAACCAAATTTACCAGAAGGCTTTGTTTATCATCACCTAAATCAGATCAAAATGTCTTATTTATATCATGACCATAAATATTCAAAAACAAAGGAGATAAGAAAGCTTACCAGAAAAAAAAAGCTTTTTTAAAACATCATCCTCAAATGGTTTATTAAAAAAATGTATATACCCACACATGTAATAACATGTGAACATATTATATACACACAAACATACACACACACACTCATTGAGAGAGAGAACATAAATGATGACCTAAATGAAATATTAACAATAAGTTACTATAGGTACCCTTTCAACTATCCTTGCAAATTTTTTCTTTGTTTGAAATTATATCCAAATAAAGAGTTATAAAAAGAAAGCTAACAAAAATTTAAACATAAAAAATAAAATAAAATGTCAATATATTTATATATTCCTCTTAAAATGCAAAAAAGATTAATAATATTATCATCATTTTCTAAAGAAGCATTCAAAAACTTAGAAAAGTTATAGTCAATTAGGAATACTGATTCAGTACAGAAAACTATAGGGTTTTTTTTTTTTTCCACATATGATTCTCCTACCTATACATATGAATCTCTGAAACAACAAAAAATTCAAATTTAAAATAATTCTATTTGGCCAGATGCCTCATGCCATCATGAACAAGGCATGAGGTAACAATGTGTGTGCAAGCTCAGTTGTGCCAGACTCTTTGCAACCCCATGGACTAGCCCGCCAGGCTCCTCTGTCCATGAAATTTTCCAGGCAAGAATACTGGAGTGGGTAGTCATTTTCGACTTCCGGGGCTCTTCCTGACCCAGGGATCAAACCCCTATCTCTTGCTCTCCAGCATTGGCAGGCCAATTCTTTACTCCTGCACCACCTGGGAAGTAACAATACCCATACTTAAATCTTTTGTTTTCCTTCTACTATCTCCGTTGTATTCAGAGCTGTCAGTGTAACATATAATCAGGAAATATACTGCATCCTCTAAGGAGCCTCCAACTATAATCATGACCTCATATAGTTCTGGCAAATGCCCCAGGTTCTCACAAATTAGAGAATACCAACATGATTCTATATAATCTACATTAAGGGTATACAGAGAAATATATTACTGCACTGAGTTTTGGAAATACATATATATGTTTTAGTGTGCTGTAGCTTTGCTTAGCACCAGTATACTTGCCATTGACGTCAGTAGATTCGAAATGAGAGACGCTTTTAAAGGAAATCAATTTTGAATTTGTTAAATAATTAAGCAGAGGTATAAATTTAAAGGATTCTAAGTTTCTATATTTAGTCTTAAATTCTAGTTAAACAGGCATCTAAGGAGTAAGAAAATATCCTCATGTATTATTTAGAAGAAGACCCCTTTGAATACTATTCTTCTTGAAGAGAGAACATTTTCTATGTTCACTAATAAATTATTACAGGTCTAGTTTCAGAATGTCCCCAGGAAAATCATTCAGAGGCATCAGAGACTCTTCAACAAATTTAATTTGTTGAATTAAATAGTGCTGACACTGAGTCATTTACTCATTTAGTCCTGAGCAAATACAAAAAAGTGCTCAGAGTAATCACAGACATTGCTGTGCATGGGCAGCATGAGGGCCCAGACTTTAAATCTAGTTATGTCTTATAATTAAATTCCTTTCCTATTTTTGTCATTAGCACTTTGGTCCAAGTTTAAGACAAATTACTTCTTTGTTGAAATTTTGCTAAGGTATGTATGTTGCAATAACAAGTTTTTGGTAAAGATACAAGAAAGTATGCTGCTGCTGCTTCTAAGTCGCTTCAGTCGTGTCCGACTCTGTGCGACCCCATAGACAGCAGCCCACCAGGCTCCCCCGTCCCTGGGATTTTCCAGGCAAGAACACTGGAGTGGGTTGCCATTTCCTTCTCCAATGCATGAAAGTGAAAAGTGAAAGTGAAGTCGCTCAGTCGTATCTGACTCTACTCAACCCCATGGACTGCAGGCCACCAGGCTCCTCCATCCATGAAATTTTCCAGGCAAGAGAACAAGTGGGGTGCCATCGCCTTGTCCAACAAGAAAGTATAAAAGTAGATTATTATACTCAGCAGCCTAAACATATAACTAAATTAATAATTATTATCAAATTAATAAATTATTTGATATTCTTTCTATTTGCAAATATGTGAGTTTTTTTCCTGCTGGTAACTTGCTATATAGAAGGTAAATAAATCATAGAAGAGTGAGAGATTGAGATGCCCAATATCTCCAGATTCCACGCCATGGCAATTTCCCCCTTAAAAGCTGGAAACTGGCATTAGGATCATAAGTGACCACAGATGGCTCTAAAATGCAGTGGGACTGGATATTTAATGGGTACATACAGACTTAAAACATTGGGAAGCATTGATGGTAAAAGAAACCTCTTTCCTCAATTTTGTACACACACAGACACGCACACATACACACACGTAAAACTTTCAGCTATCTCCTCAGTAGTATATTTTCATTCAATTCCTGCTCACAAACGCCTTAACTGTGCACTTTATTGGAAAGGAAATTATTTCCCTGTGGGTGGCAAAAACATTGAGATTCTTCAGGATATTGTTTGAATAAATATTAAAATAACATTCCTTCATAAATAAGGGGTTATTCAGCCTTCTAAACCATTCATTGCCAACTGCAACTTTGTGTCCAAAAAGAGTCCCTAGAATATAACAGAATATAGGTATTCTTCAACCAATGATGTGCTTAAGCCCTAATGAACTCATTCTAAATTGAAATATCCCAAATTGAAAATGCAAATAATGCATGTGACTACCCAACATTGAATGGGCTTCCCTGATAGCTCAGTTGGTAAAGAATCCGCCTGCAATGCAGGAGACCTGGGGTCAATCCCTGGGTTAGGAAGATCCTCTGGAGAAAGGAAAGCCTACCCATTCCAGTATTCTGGCCTAGAGAAGTCTATGGGTTCACAGATAGGCAGACACGACTGAATGACTTTCACTTTCACTTTTCACCTAACATTGTAGCTTAGCATAGCATACCTTACACATGCTCAAAACATTTACTTTAGCCAATAGTTGGGAAAACCATCTAACACAAAGCCTGTATTATAATAAATTATTAAATATCTCATATGGTTTACTGAATACTGTACTGAAAGTAAAAACCAGAATGGTTTTATGGCTATAGAATAGCTGTAAGTGTTTCCCTCCTTTACAATCCTGATCACGTTGCTGACTGGGAACTGTAGCTCCCCACCACGGCTCAGTATCAGAGAGTATCTACAGCAGATGACTAGCCTAGTAAAAGATCAAAATCCAAAGCATAGTTCCTACTGAATGTGTACTGCTTTATCGTAAAGTCAAAAAAATTATAAGAATCATTGTAAGTCAGGGGCCATCTATACATAATGTAACACAAGCTCTGATCACAGCAGTTACCCAGGGAACAGAGCAGACCAAAAAACCCATGCCTTCTCTTTACACTGAGGTTACAATCACAGTATTACTTTTTAATAAGAAAAACATGATGATGATTCAGGGAGAAGAGACATAGTACATCGCGTTTGTGGGGGGTTGGAAGAGAACCCAAGGAGTCTAAGGTGAGGGGTAAAATGTATAATGTAAGTTGAACCTGGAAAGTGGTGTAGATATTAACAGACAAATGAATTTATATACTTTGGTATTCAAGAAGGGTAAGTGAATGAGAAAAGAGGACAGCAAAAGCACAGGTATAATCTCTGAAGGACTCGACGACTGTAGTTTGTGTAGATCAAGGGTAATGGGAACATAAGAAGACCAGGGCAGATAGTGGTGGGAACAGAAGGCAGAGATAGAGAGGTCTTCGCAAAGATGAGATTCTGAAGACTTTTTTGACCAGGGAGAAACAAATTCACAGCTGCAATGAACTAGAGTGAGAAAATACCAGCGGCTGAGAAAAAGTTAAGAAAGAATTCCAAGTTACAAGGAAAGTGGTAAGGCCAAATTCAGGTCAGTGAAGCAGTGGGAATGGAAATTGGCTGGTTCTAATGTACCTCTTAGCCATAAAGCCTGTGTTCTAATTAAATGTGACCTTTACTACACAGAGCAAAGTGAGGGTGGCATAAGAAACTTTAGTCAATATACATTTCCAAAATAAACCTCCATGACACAGCTGAAATAACAAATGTAGGGAAGAACTGCAGTGTTGTGAAAGACTTGAGAACCAGCTAAAGAAATGTCTAGTAAAAGACCAGCTACAAATTTGAAACATAATAAACCACCAACAATATTATACTCATTACAAACTGCCCTTAATATCATTCTCTTGAAATCTAGAACTAAACAACTTGGCATAAGTTTCAGTTCTCTCCTTCAAGGTAAAACTAAACTTAATGTCTTGAGTAAAGAACAAAATACAAAAGCTGTACTGTTACTTCGTTTACAACCCCACCTGATGACCAAGGCCAGCCGCCTCCCCTCTCCCCAAAGAGGACTTTCAAGACAAAAATGCATTAGACTCAATTATATTCTATAAGAATCAGTATTTTACAGAAATCACTGTGTGTAAACTTTAAAATAACAAAGCACAAAAATTTTTGGTCATATTCTGGAAAATTCTTGCTTCCATAACCTCAAGCCTCTGCAAATCAAAGGCTAAGTTTTATACAGCACAGATTATCTCCCTCAAATTATGTTTCCCAAAATGTGGCAGGTGACATAATAGATGACTTCAAGTGATTCCTGTGTAACCTTTTCTGTAGCTCTTTTCATTCTATTATTTATTTTAATGTGTACTGGAAAAAAATATGGACTATTATTTTCCTTTTAAATATCTTTAAGACTGATATTTGAATAAAAATATTAAAGTTATGCAAGTGATATTAAAGTTATACCAGTGACACAATAAAGACTTAAATAGCATGACACTGTGAACATAGGTTTTAATATCAAAACTTAGTGGCATAGATATTCTTATTAGAATATTATTTTTAATAATTCTTACTTGGTCTCAAGTTCGTGAAAGTCTATTACTTTAGTCATAGTTTATATTAGTGTTAAATATAATACTGATGTCTAGAATGTGTTTTATATTAGCTTGAAAACAAAGAAAAATGTCCATCCTTCTATTAGATTTGCCATTTTCAAATCTTTTAAGTTGGATTAGGTAAATATACACAGAAATTATAAAAACAGAATGCAAAAGTACAGATTTAAAGATGAGTGTATTGAAAACAATAATTTGATACATTAAAATTAATACAGGGCTTGGGTTTTGAAAACACTCAAATCTTTTTTTTGTGAAAAAATATTTAATATAAATTTATTTGTTTTAATTGGAGGCTAATACTTTACAATATTGTATTGGTTTTGCCATACATCAACATAAATGCGGCACAGGTATACACGTGTTCCTCATCCTGAACCCTCCTTCCTCCTCCCTCCCCGTACCATCCCTCTGGGTCATCCCAGTGCACCAGCCCCAAGCATCCAGTATCATGCATCGAACCTGGACTGGTGATTAGTTTCATATATGATATTATACATGTTTCAGTCCTATTCTCCCAAATCATCTCACCCTCTCCCTCTGCCACAGAGTCCAAAAGACTGTTCTATACATCTGTGTCTCTTTTGCTGTCTCGCAGAAAACACCCAAATCTTGACTTTCAAAATGGTTGAGTGTTGCTTCTATAAAGAAAGTGATTTAAATATGGGAGATAGTTTAAAGTAATTCCTTTAAAATAGCCTACAGTACAAATTTCCTTTAAATCAACAGGAAATTAATTAAATAAGAATATATACTAAGGGCGGAAATAAGAACGTTAAGTCTAAAAGTACTGGAAACACTGTTTGAAATAGTCTAAATTTCATTGTGAAGGTCATTTTTTCTTTTTGTTCTTGGCCCTTTTCTGGGAGAGTGTCAAAATGTTTCAAAGGTAAACTTTCAAAGACAAATATGTCTGAAAACATTTCCTAGATAGTATATAGGATAAGATTTTTATTATTAAAATATAATCACTGAGTTTTGAAAATTGTAGTTGATGTTATTTCCATTTACACTGACTATACACAGATTTACATATTTGAAGATAAATGTTGAGTGGCTATGTATGGAAAAAAAACATGTATATTGGGACTTTATGATGTCTGATCTATTCTGGAAAGTAGTTTGTTTGGTATGATTTAAGGCCTTCTCACAATACATGTTTATATGTTACAATGCAATAGCCCAAAAGCATATATTTTTTAAAAATTCTAGAATTTAAGTGTTGAAGAATTAGATAAGAAGGTTTGAATTTAGGTTTCAGGTTTCATCTATATAGATAAATGAGGACATTTCTTTTATGACGCAGAGGTCTTTTCCTCAGCAATATTTTCATATACATATAATTTTTTAAGGTAAATATACAGTAACATCTGTCTACTTCTATGTGAGTTAAAGTCAATTATACATATATAGAGTGAAGTTTTAACAGTGCTGTATTTATAAAATTTTAATGATACTTCAAAACATATTATGGACCAGATTAAGGATAGTTATCTATCCCTGCAAAATAGATGCCATAAAAATAAAAGTTTAGAAATGCTATTGAACCATGGTTGATTGTGCACCCCCAGGGACAAATGTATCCACTGGGGGTAGTTTTGGTTGGCCCCTAGGGGACATTTAGCAGCATCTAAAGATATTTTTGATTCTTATAGTGTGGGTAAACAATGGGTAGAGGTAAACAGCCTACAATGCCCAGAAAAACCCTTTCCCTGACCTAACAACTAAGAATCATCTGGCCTGACATATCAATATTGCCAAGGTTGAGAAAATCTTTTCTAAATGCATGACCATCAAACATGCTCCAAAACGTTAGGGTTAAAGACAGCAGAAGATAGGAAAAGCACAGGAGGTCAAATGAGAGAGAATAAGATTAAAAAGAAAAGATCAGAATCAACTAAAGAACATTCTAACATATCTAACAAGCATTTGACCACATGATTATTATGAGAAATGCAATATGGGGCTAGACCATTAATGACTGCAAACATAGAGAAAGAGTATGGGCAAACTTAACAAACTCCTTTTCTTAAAAGAAAACAAAAAAAGATATATCTTTTTAAGCTATGGTTCTTTGATGAATGAACTGGCTTGTATATAATTATTTTACTCTCTCATGGATATATTTTGCTTTCCTCAGAGATGCTATGCCAAGAAAATGCTAGAGTAGCTTGGGGAGACTCACACTGGGCAGCAGTGATAACTACTTGGGTAGATGTTCCAAATAATAGTGACCTTTTGATATACAAATCAAATCTTACTTCCAAAGTATGTTGATCTCCTCCAACCCAAATTCAAAGTAAAGAATATACATTATGATCCTATTTTTTTCATTTTTTAATATAAGGTATACATATTTGTGTATGGATAGAATTTGTATTGGAATGATGCATGCTAAACTATTAATGGTTTGTACCTGAGGATCATGGCTGTGAGAGGGCATGAAGGTAAGCCTATTTTGCTAGATCTTGGGAGTATTTGAATCTTTTATAATAAGAATGTATTCAGGTGTGATAACTTTTTTTAATGAGTTTCCCCAAAAAACAAAATGTAAATACTCTGCTGCGGTCTATAAATACTTAATACAATTATCTTGCTTTATATGAGATACATATTGTTGAAAAATGGTTGCAACAGCTTTAATCATACTCCCAGAAAGGAATTTGCTAGTTAAATAAACCTCATAGAATTAACTTCATAGGGTTAAAAACTTTCTAGAAAACAAACATCACGCATAAATTAAATAATATATTGAGCTAAATTTCCATATATGAACTTTATTGAAAGAAAAGAACAATTGAATACCATTAGTATGCCACTGTTACTACTGGGAATTCACTGACACTTTCAAAGTGAAATTTCAGATTTTCAAATTTCAGTGAATTTTCAGATTCCTGTCTGAAAATTAATCAGCTGACAGCATTCTTAAAGAGCATTTAAGACTTTTATTTTAAGAACTTGGAAATTCTCCTAATAGTATAAAAAATTTATACCATCTCTTAAATGGATTCCATAAATGTTTTACAATTTTTATGAGGGATACTCATATTCACTGAAGTAGTGTATACAGCAATAGCTGATGAACAGTTAAAGAAATACTTTTAATTCTCTCCATTCTGCTTTAATCCTGAGCAGAAGTAATTGCACTTTGCTATTTTATGCTTGATTTTCCTCATTTATTAACATATTTTAAGGTACCAAAAGATGAATCAGATGAAAATCAGTTATTTCATCCAACTAAAATTAGGGTATCATAAAGCTTTCTCATTCATCAATTAGGGTAATTTACAATAAATAGTCAAGTGAAATTTTGGCTGATGCTAAAGATTAGCTTGCCAGTGTGTTAAGAAATGAACAGTGAAAAACGGAAATGAAAATGCTGTGATCATAAAATCAGTCTCCTTAGAGAACTGTAATTTCATTCTCAGAAAACATTTCCTGTTCCAACCAATATTATCCTTTTTGCAATGTATAGACACAGATATTATAATACAAAAAAGAATAATATAAATCTACTTATATTAGTTAAAAGCATAATTTAAAATGTAAACATGTCTTTATGTCTTTATATAGTCATACACTCATATGACTGAGTATCTATTATAAATAAAACCAATATCCTCCTCAACTTTTCAAGGAGACTTATCCTTTAACATGGCATCAACTAATAAATCAAAAACATGTTTACTCCTTATTTCTCACACTTTGTTAGTGAGTGACATTTTTCAACACAAACATTTTGACAGGCTGTACCATGATAATGGAGAAATAAACTTGAAATAAATTTTTTTAGATGTAGTAAAAGACATCAAAACAAATCTATGTGTTATTACAACAAACACATGCAAGTCAAGTGACTATTACATTATGCTAAATATATTTCTCTTCAGTTATCACTACTTCTTAGAAATTGTTCCCACAATTAACCACTGAAATACTGACTGGAAAGTCTCAACCATGTTTTGAATTCAGTATATTTTATAACAATGTAATTTCTATTTCATTCAACCTCAGACTATTCCAATTCAATCTGAGAAAAAAGATGTTTTTAGCACAGAAGTCCTCAAATAGGTTAAAATCATGGTGCTGCAATTCATGGGGTCACAAAGAGTCAGACATGACTGAGCAACTGAACTGAACTATACTGGCTTTCCCAGATGGTGCTAGTGGTAAAGAACCCACTTGCCAATGCAGGAGACATAAGAGATGCAAATTCGATCCCTGGGTTGGGAAGATCCCCTGGAGAAGGAAGTAGCAACCCATTCCAGTGTTCTTGCCTGGAGAATTCCATGGACAGAGGAGCCTGGCGCGCTACACAGTCCACAGGCTCACAAAGAATTGGACACAACATGCAAGCAATCTTAAATAATCATATAAAAAGTGGACCAGAAAAATCTTGTCATTCCTTCACATGGGGTATGATGAGGTAGTGAGATGGCCAAGACAAGATTCTGTGGGCCAGTGTGGTTCATGGTGCAGAGTCTGAATCATTTCTGCTAATACCCTGAGATGACAACTAACTCTAATAAGCAATATTCATCACGTATTGAATAGGTTAAGGGTCAATGTACAAAAGTGTCCTTCATCAGCCAACATTTGCATCTTTCAAATAGCTCAGGAGAAGAAAATGGCAACCCACTCCAATATTCTTGCCTTCAGAATCCCAAGGACTGAGGAGCTTGGTGGGTTACAATCCATGGTGTTGCAAAGAGTCAGACATGACTTAGCAACTAAACAACAGCTCTTATCAAGACATATTTCAGTACATGCATGTTGGATGGGACACACTTAATCTTAAGGAAACTAGATTTTGAAGTCCTTATTTCTGTATTCACTCATCAAATACTTGAATATCCATTGTGCCAGGCACACTTTTAGGTTCTGGTCCAAAGAAATAAGCAAATACACTAATATCCCTGCTCTTGCAGAGCTTTCACTGCAGTGAGCAAGAAAAATATAAGCCTAAGTTTCACACTTAAATACATTATTATTTCTCATCCACCCCTCTAAACTCATGGAGACTTAGTAATCTGATTAAGACTACCCAGTTACTACCAAGAATCTGGTAGAAAATTCAACAGTCCACAAATAAAAATGCAATAAAAATGACCTTAGATAAACTGCTAAAATGAATCCATTTCTGTACTATATCCAAGACCAGTGTCTTCAGTTCAGTTCAGTTCAGTCGCTCAGTCGTGTCCGACTCTTTGCAACCCCATGAATTGGAGCATGCCAGGTCTCCCTGTCCATCACCAACACCCAGAGTGCCCTCAAACTCACATCCATCAAGTCGGTGATGCCATCCAGCCATCTCATCCTCTGTCGTCCCCTTCTCCCCCTGCCCCCAATCCATCTCAGCACAAGGGTCTTTTCCAATGAGTCAACTCTTTGCACGAGGTGGCCAAAGTACGGAGTTTCAGCTTTAGCATCATTCCTTCCAAAGAACACCCAGGACTGATCTCCTTTAGAATAGACTGGTTGGATCTCGTTGCAGTCCAAAGGACTCTCAAGAGTCTTCTCCAACACCACAGTTCAAAAGCATCAATTCTTCTGCACTCAGCCTTCTTCACAGTCCAACTCTCACATCCATACATGACCACAGGAAAAACCACAGCCTTGACTAGATGGACCTTTATTGGCAAAGTAATGTCTCTGCTTTTCACTATGCTATCTAGGTTGGTCATAACTTTCCTTCCAAGGAGTAAGCGTCTTTTAATTTCATGGCTGCAATCACCATCTGCAGTGATTTTGGAGCCTGGAAAAATAAAGTCTGACACTGTTTCCACTGTTTCCCCATCTATTTCCCATGAAGTGATGGGACCAGATGCCATGATCTTCGTTTTCTGAACATTGAGCTTTAAGCCAACTTTTTCACTCTCCTCTTTCACTTTCATCAAGAGACTCTTTAGTTCTTCTTCACTTTCTGCCATAAGGGTGGTGTCATCTGCATATCTGAGGTGATTGATATTTCTCCTGGCAATCTTGATTCCAGCTTGTTCTTCTTCCAGTCCAGCATTTCTCATGATGTACTCTGCATATAAGTTAAATAAGCAGGGTGACAATATACAGCCTTGACTTACCCCTTTTCTTATTTGGAACCATTCTGTTTTTCCATGTCCAGTTCTAACTGTTGCTTTATGACCTACATATAGCTTTCTCAAGAGGCAGGTCAGGTGGTCTGGTATTCCCATCTCTTTCAGAATTTTCCACAGTTCATTGTGATCCACACAGTCAAAGGCTTTGGCATAGTCAATAAAGCAGAAAGAGATGTTTTTCTGCAATTTTTTAGATGATCCAGTGGATGTTGGCAGTTTGATCTCTGGTTCCTCTGCCTTTTCTAAAAACAGCTTGAACATCTGGAAGTTCATGTTTCATGTATTGCTGAAGCTTGTGGAGAATTTTGAGCATTACTTTACTAGCATGTGAGATGAGTACAATTGTGTGGTAGTTTGAGCGTTCTTTGGCATTGCCTTTCTTTGGAATTGGAATGAAAACTGACCTTTTCCAGTCCTGTGGCCCACTGCTGAGTTTTCCAAATTTGCTGGCATATTGAGTGCAGCACTTTCACAATATCATTTTTCAGGATTTGAAATAGCTCCACTGGAATTCTATCACCTCCACTAGCTTTGTTTGTAGTGATGCTTTCTAAGGCCCACTTGATTTCACATTCCAGGATGTCTGGCCCTAGGTGAGTGATCACACCATCATGATTATCTGGGTCGTGAAGATATTTTTTGTACAGTTCTTCGGTCTCTTCTTGCCATCTCTTCTTAATATCTTCTGCTTCTGTTAATTTGCAAAGATTATTTAATATGCTTCTTATCTCTTTATTTCCCTTTGTCTGAAACATTTTTTAAATGGAGAAGAAAAATTAAAATCTTAGGTATCTTCTTAAGTCCTTTTTTTTTTTTAAAGAAAAATCTATGACATAAAGAGAATAACAAATCTAGGTATGATGTTTTTGAATTATACTGAAGGGGTTGTCTAAGAAGTTTTGAATAAGAGTAAGGTTTAAAGTCTACATCAATGTTCTCTATCAATTCTTAATTTCTTCAGTATAATTATTTTATAAAAATCCAATTTAATTGAATATAAAAATATGTGTGATAATACACTATATTCAGTACATAGATCCAGGCTCATAATGTTTATCATAAAATAATAAAATGTTTTTCTAATTAACATTAATATAATATTAATATAGAAGTAAATAATTTTCTCTAATCTAGGAAAATCCACTTTGGCAAAATTGGTTATATCCACTCATGTTTACTTCCAGGTATCTCTGCTTCAGTGATTGGTCAAATTCAAAATGGTTGGGAAACAGCAAACACCAGTGTGGAGCCACAAACAGGAACAGGAAATTCCTCAGTATCGTTTTGGTTACCTTTAGGAATAGCTTTGTGAAAATGAGTTGTAGAGATAGCAGTTGGGTAATTGGGGGAAATCCCGTGGACGGAGAAGCCTGGCGGCTACAGTCTATGGGGTTGCACAGAGTCAAACAGGACTGAGCACAAGCACAGGGAGTCTTAGATCACTTATGTTTTGACCAAGGACTGAGGTTCATTTCGCCAAATCTGTGAAATCTGTATTCTGTTTCTGGAGTGGAGTTGTGTGAACATAGAAAGCCATAACCTTGAAATGAACACGAAGCCATGACCAACTAAACTGGCCAGTTCCAGAAATACTTGCCTTATGTTAGGTGCAATTTGACCTTTACCTTTAACAATACATTACAGCCCTTTCCTCTGTAAGATGATTCCAGTTTAGATCTCTATCACCTACCTCCCAGGTGGGTAAGACTCTCCTTTCAAATAAGACTTTGAGTTCATGCTTGGGTTCCTCTCAGTCTCTTTTGCTGGCTTTTTAATTTCTGATTCCCCTTAACTATCAATGCTCTCAAGAGTCTGATCTCATGGCACTAACAATCTCCCATTGCTGATAACTTTCACATCCATATCTCCATCCCAGGATTTCTCCCTTATTTCCAAATGATGTATCTCGCTTGCTATAGGGCATCTATCTGTAATGGTCCCCAAACACCTCAAATTCAAAAATTCAAAGTAGAATTTTTAGTCCTTCCTTCCAATCACATTTTTCATTCTGTATTCTATTGTCTACCCAAGAAATCTAAGGTGCACTAAGTCTCTTTATTCCTTCTTCTTAAAATGCTCACGTCTAACCAGCCAACAATTCTATAAGTTAATCATCACTCCAATTCATTCTCTTCCAATATTACTGACAGTTCCTATATTCAAGGCCTTACCATCTCTCACTTGGACTATTTTAACACTTCCTAACTTAGGAACTAACTGTTCTCATATCTCTTCATTCCATCCTGCCCAAAGCCGTAAGGCTTCACCCATACAAAGTTTATCAACTTTCTTCCCTCCTTTTCCCTTGCTCTTCTACATAAAAACCTGGACGGACTTACCACAGCTCACAGCCATAGAACTCTATGAGGCATGCACACTATTAGGGAAATGTAACATCAAGGGATGGGGATAAGTGAAGCACAAGATTAACACTCCATAATTCTGAAGGGACTGGTATTGCCTCACTATAGAGTAATTTAAATACATTAGTTTTAATTTAAAACCAAGTTTGTAGAAACAATACATGTTGGAGGGGTGTGGAAAGGCACTCCTTTGGAAGGGTGCCTTCCCTACATTGTTGGTGGGAATGTAAATTGGTACAGTCACTTTGGACTATAGTATGGAGGTTCCTCAAAAAAATAAAAACAGAGTTACCATATGACACTGCAGTCTAACTCCTAGACACATATCTGAGAAAACCACGGTCCATGATGATATGTGCGCCCCAATGCTCACTGCAGCACTGCTTATGCTGGCCAAGACATGGAAGCAACCTAAATGTTCATTGACAGAGGAATGGATAAAGTTTTGGTACATACACAAAATGGAATATTACTCAGCCATAAGAAAGAATGAAATAATGCCATTTGCAGCAACATGGATGGACCTAGAGAATGTCATGCTGAGTGAAGTAAATCAGACATAGAAAGAGTTTCTATGGGGAATCTTTAAAAAAAATATACAAATGAACTTATTTACAAAACCGAGACAGACTCACAGACTTAAAAAATAAACTTATGGTTACCTAGAAAGGGGAGGGATAATTAGGGAGTTTGAGACTGCGTGTAGACACTGCTGTATTTAAAACAACCAAAAAGGCTAAAGCAACTAGAAAAGGAAGAAATGAAGAACCCCGGGGTTAGTAGAAGGAAAGAAATCTTAAAAATTAGGGCAGAAATAAATGCAAAAGAAACAAAAGAGACCATAGCAAAAATCAACAAAGCCAAAAGCTGGTTCTTTGAGAGGATAAATAAAATTGACAAATCATTAGCCAGATTCATCAAGAAACAAAGGGAGAAAAATAAAATCCATAAAATTAGAAATGAAAATGAGCTATCACAATGCTGCTGCTGTTAAGTCGCTTCAGTCATGTCCAACTCTGTGAGACTCCATAGACAAAAGCCCAGCAGACTCCCTCATCCCTGGGATTCTCCAGGCAAGAACACTGGAATGGGTTGCACTTCCTTCTCCAATGCATGAAAGAGAAAAGTGAAAGTGAAGTCACTCAGTTATGTCCGACTCTTTGCGACCCCATGGACGGCAGCCCACCATGTTCCTCTGTCCATGGGATTTTCCAGGCAAGAGTAGTGGAGTGGGGTGCTATTGCCTTCTCCAGATATCACAATAGACAACACAGAAATACAAAGGATCATAAGAGACTACTATCAGCAATTATATGCCAATAAAATGGACAACTTGGAAGAAATAGACAAATTCTTAGAAAAGTACAACTTTCCAAAAGTGAACCAGGAAGAAACAGAAAATCTTAACAGACTCATCACAAGGTACAGAAATTGAAACTGTAATCAGAAACCTTCTAGCAAACAAAAGCTCAGGTCCAGATGGCTTCACAGCTGAATTCTACCAAAAACTTTGAGAAGAGCTAACACCTATCCTACTCAAACTCTTCCAGAAAATTGCAGAGGAAGGTAAACTTCCAAACTGATTCTATGAGGCCACCATCACCCTAATACCAAAACCTGACAAAGACGCCACAAAAAAAGAAAACTACAGGCCAATATCACTGATGAATATAGATGCAAAAATCCTTAACAAAATTTTAGCAATCAGAATCCAACAACACTTAAAAAGATCATACACCATGACCAAGTGGGCTTTATCCCAGGGATGCAAGGATTCGTCAATATCCACAAATCAATCAATGTAATATACCACATTAATAAACTGAAAATTAAAGACATAAGATTATCTCAATAGATGCAGAGAAAGCCTTTGACAAAATACAATATCCATTTATGATAAAAACCCTCCAGAAAGCAGGAATAGAAGGAACATACCTCAACATAATAAGTTATATATGACAAACTCACAGCAAACATTATCCTCAATGGTGAAAATTGAAAGCATTTCCCCTGAAGTCAGGAACAACACAAGGGTGCCAACTTTCACCACTACTATTCAACATAATTTTTGAAGTTTTGGACACAGCAATCAGAGCAGAAAAAGAAATAAAAGGAATCCAAATTGGAAAAGAAGTAAAACTCTCCATTTGCAGATGGCATGAACCTCTACATAGAAAACCCTAAAGACTCCACCAGAAAATTACTAGAGCTAATCAATGAATATAGTAAAGGTGCAGAATATAAAATCAACACACAGAAATTCCTTGCATTCCTATACACTAATAATGAGAAAATAGAGAACTTAAGGAAACAATTCCATTCACCATTGCAACAAAAAGAATAAAACACTTAGGAATATATCTACCTAAAGATAAATGAAAGATCTATATATAGAAAACTGTAAAACACTGGTGAAAGAAATCAAAGAGGACACTAATAGATGGAGAAATATACTGTGTTCATGGATCAGAAGAATCAATATAGTGAAAATGAGTATACTATACAATCTATAGATTCAATGCAATCCTTATCAAGCTACCAATGGTATTTTTCACAGAGCTAGAACAAATAATTTCACAATTTGTATGGAAACACAAAAAACCTCGAATAGCCAAAGCCATCTTGAGAAAGAAGAATGGAACTGGAGGAATCAACCTGCCTGACTTCAGGCTTTACTACAAAGCCACAGTCATCAAGACAGTATGGTACTGGCACAAAGACAGAAATATAGATCAATGGAACAAATAGAAAGCCCAGAGATAAATCCATGCACCTATGGACACCTTATCTTTGACAAAGGAGGCAAGAATATACAATGGAGGAAAGACAATTTCTTTAACAAGTGGTGCTGGGAAAACTGGTCAACCACTTGTAAAAGAATGAAACTAGAACCCTTTCTAACACCATACACAAAAATAAACTCAAAATGGATTAAAGATCTAAACATAAGACCAGAAACTATAAAACTCCTAGAGGAGAACATAGGCAAAACACTCCGACATAAATCACAACAGGATCCTCTATGACCCACCTCCCAGAATATTGGAAATAAAAGCAAAAATAAACAAGCGGGACCTAATTAAAATTAAAAGCTTCTGCACAACAAAGGAAACGATAAACAAGGTGAAAAGACAGCCTTCAGAATGGGAGAAAATAACAGCAAATGAAGCAACTGACAAAGAATTAATCTCAAAAATATACAAGCAACTCCTGCAGCTCAATTCCAGAAAAATAAACGACCCGATCAAACAATGGGCCAAAGACCTAAACAGACATTTCTCCAAAGAAGACATACAGATGGTTAACAAATACATGATAAAATGCTCAACATCACTCATTATCAGACAAATGCAAATCAAAACCACAATGAGGTACCATTTCACAAACTCCAGAAAAATAAATGACCCAATCAAAAAATGGGCCAAAGAACTAAATAGACATTTCTCCAAAGAAGACATACGAATGGTTAACAAATACATGATAAAATGCTCAACATCACTCATTATCAGACAAATGCAAATCAAAACCACAATGAGGTACAATCTCACGCAGGTCAGAATACAAAAGTCTTTGTATCCAAAAGTCTACAAGCAATAAATGCTGGAGAAGGTGTGGAGAAAAGGGAACCCTCTTACACTGTTGGTGGGAATGCAAACTAGTACAGCCACTATGGAGAACAGTGTGGAGATTCCTTAAAAAACTGGAAATAGAATTGCCTTATGACCCAGCAATCCCACTGCTGGGCATACAAATCGAGGAAACCAGAATTGAAAGAGACACATGTACCCCAATGTTCATTGCAGCATTGTTTATAATAGCCAGGACATGGAAGCAACCTAGATGTCCATCAGCAGATGAATGGATAAGAAAGCTGTGGTACATATACACAATGGAGTATTACTCAGCTATTAAAAAGAATACATTTGGATCAGTTCTAATGAGATGGATGAAACTGGAGCCTGTTATACGGAGTGAAGTAATCCAGAAAGAAAAACACTAGTACAGTATACTAACACATATATATGGAATTTAGAAAGATGGTAACGATAATCCTGTATGCGAGATAGCAAAAGAGACACAGAAGTATAGAACAGTCTTTTGGACTCTGAGGGAGAGGGCGAGGGAGGGATGGTTTGGGAGAATGGCATTGACACATGCGTATTATCATATGTGAAAGGAATCGCCAGTCCAGGTTGGATGCATGATACAGGGTGCTCGGGGCTGGTGCACTGGGATGACCCAAAGGGATTGGATGGGAAGGGAGGTGGGAGAGGGGTTCAGGATGGGGAACACGTGTACACCCATGGTGGATTCATGTCAATGTATGGCAAAATCAATACAATATTGTAAAGTAAAAAAATAAAATAACCAACAAGGGGGAAAAAAAACCACATTTGTAGAGTAGAAGTTTAGATTCAAATGAACTTAAAACTTCAAAGAAATTGCTCTTGCGGCAGGCACATTTAAGCTTGTGAGTCCTTGCTTCCAACACTAGAATATTTTGAAGGAATCTAGCATAGGTAGCTGATATATAAGGAATAGAGTTTGGAAGCGTTTTGAATGCATGAAGGTCTTACATGATTAAATGCAGGAATCCCAGTAGCTTTAATCCATTTAGCACAGAATTATTACTCTCTCTTATTTTTCAGGAGATTGATTGCTCCATTTAAATTTTAATTATTATCACAGTTGGACCTTAGAAATCTCACCTAATGTGTCAAGCTCATAGACAAGCTACAGGATACTCTCCTATATCAGCTCTTACCCACAGCTATTCAGCCTTTTTCCAAACAGGTTCAGTAATAGAACATCACTATCACATAATCAATCTTGATTTACTCTCAGAACTGGCTTTCTTACACAGGGTTGGAATCTGAATTTAACACAACTTTATTTCATCCTAACATAGAGACCTTTCATGATGTTACATCTCCCAAAATACAGACTGATAAAAAAAAAAAAAAATGTCATTGGGCTCAAACTGTGAAAAGAATGGATTTCAAAATAACAATAGGAAATTTAACCATGTGTCGACCCCCAGAAGCCTCTTGGTGATCTGATAAGAAGGAGAATAAGGAAATCTGATGCTGCCTGCACTACAAGCCCAACACAGCCAGTGCAAACTCTAAAAATCTTAGGGCCAAAGGAGAAATAGAATGTTGGCAACCATCAGGTTCTGCAAGGATTAAAATTAGCCATGGCAGTCGCTGAAGGGGCATTCAGCATGAAAAATGGGATGAGGCACCCTATGCTTTGGAAAAACAGTCTCCATTGATAGTTAGATGTTTACTGCAAGAAGAATTTTAATAAACCCATATTCTGGCATCTTTCCATACACGGAAAATCACTAAAAGCATTAACTAGAGTCATCTGCTCTTTGTGACTAGCAATAATCTTTTACCAAGATGTATGTTTGACAGCAAATACTCTCTAGTCAAAAATTATATATACACTGGCTTCTTCGCTATACTTTGCAGTGGTTTTCTCACAGCTATTTAGAGGCTGTCTCCGAGCTATAGTCCTCTGTAAGATCCTTGGATAAAACCTAAACTCACACCTCTTAGACTGAACATTTTTCTTTAAGTCACACCTAGGAGAAAATTACAGGAAAATCTACTGGTGCCACTGAAGATTGTTTTATACCTCCCAGTGACATGTACAAGGTTCATGTCATTATGTTCATTTTACATTCAGGAAAAAAAAAAAAAATTCCACAATACTAAATCAACTCCCCAAGATCCCAAAGCTAGTAAATGATGAAGCCAGAAGCAAGACTACACAGCATGGGAACATCAGGGGAGGGACCAAGTTTATCTGTATCTCAGTAAGTCTTCAATAACTCATCTGGAGACGCCATAATATCCCACAGACTATACATTTTCACATCATCTTTTTTTGCAGAGGTTCAGCACAAAAAATGTACAGGGAGTCCATAAATAAAAGAAAAGTCCCAGTGCATTTCTATTTTTTTTTCTTTCTTTTTTCATTGTATATTTCTTTGTTTTCCAAAGTTTAACCAGAGAAAACTTCTTTTAAAAAAGTTAGGGAGAAGAAACATTATCAAAAGCTGATTTTTGTGAGTCTGTAATTTTAATACTGAAAATTCGTTCCTAAAAGACTTTTCTTGGTAATAGTTTTCACATGCAAATTTACAACATACAATGCTTGCTTTAGCCCTTGATAGAAATGATTTATTTTATACACTAGACCTAAAAAGTAGATTCCTCCTTGAGGTCCAAGTTACTTTAAGCCTTGTAAGACATCATGAAGAGACTTAAAGATACAACCTCGTCTTGTAACCAAAGTAAGTTGAGTCCAGGCACATGTGGGTGCTAATGTATTCACCCAAAAAGAATGACCTAAGTGATCAAGATTTTAGGTCTCTAGTAATCATGAACACAGCTATTGAGTTAAAAATGAACCAAGTCTCAGGGTGTAAGATAAAGCAAAGGAACAAAGACTGACACTTGTGCCTATCAGTTTACAATGCACTGGTCCTTCCTTCAGTCACCTGTTTACTTGAGGAAAAAGGTATGATTCTCACAGAAACCACTGCCACCGATTTATCTTTGATGACATTTTCTGTTTATATGTTATCAATCTACAGTGTGTTACGTTTATCCTTAGAAGTAACACAAATTTAAAGTCATAAAATGATATGGCAAAGACTCTTCCCTTCAAGTTCTTCCTGCCCTGATACAAGTACATACACATAAACCAGTTCCTGAGGTCTATACAGCACATCACTTGAAAAAAAGTCAGATTACAAACTGATATGTAGCCATGATCCCAGTTTTCTATTTTTTATTGAAATACAGTTGATTTGCAATGTTGTGCTAGCTTCAGGGGTGCAGCAAAGTGATTCAATTTATATATATATATATATATATATATATATATAGAATATATAAATGGTAGCTTAAAACTCAACATTCAAAAACCAAAGATCATGGCATCTGGTCCCATCACTTCATGGCAAATAGATGGGGAAACAATGGAAACAGTGACAGACTTGATTTTCTTATGCTCCAAAATCACTGCAGATGGTGACTGCAGCCATGCATTTAAAAGACACTTGCTCCTTGAAAGAAAAGCTATGACCAACCTAGACAGCATATTAAAAAGCAGAGACATTACTTTACCAACAAAGGTCCATCTAGTCAAAGCTATGGTTTTTCCAGTAGTCATGTGTGGGTGTGAGAGTTGGACTCTAAAGAAAGCTGAATGCCAAATTGATTCTTTTGAACTGTGGTGTTGGAGAAGACTCTTGAAAGTCCCTTGGACTGCAAGGAGATCCAACCAGTCTATCCTAAAGGAAATCAATTCTGAATATTCATTGGAAGGATTCATGCTGAAGCTGAAATTCCAGTACTTTGGCCACCTGATGCAAAGAACTGACTCATTGGAAAAGACCCTGATGCTGGGGAGATTGAAGGCAGGAGGAAAAGGGGATGACAGAGGGTGAGATGGTTGGATGGCATCACTGACTGGATGGACATGAGTTTGAGGAAGCTCCAGGAGTTGGTGATGGACAAGGAAGCCTGGTGTGCTGCATCTATGGGATTGCAAAGATTCAGACACAACTGAGCAACTGAATTGAACTGATTCTTTTTATATATTTTATAAATATTTTTCATATATATATATATATGCTGCTAAGTCACTTCAGTCGTCTCCGACTCTGTGCGACCCCAAAGATGGCAGCCCACCATCCCTGGGATTCTCCAGGCAAGAACACTGGAGTGGGTTGCCATTTCCTTCTCCAATGCATGAAAGTGAAAAGTGAAAGTGAAGTCGCTCAGTCGTGTCCGACTCTTAGCGATCCATGGACTGCAGCCTACCAGGCTCCTCCATCCATGGGATTTTCCAGGCAAGAGTACTGGAGTGGGGTGCCATTGCCTTCTCCGTACTCTTTCTACCCCCTTCTGATGCCTATGTCAGAAACTTTCTCTATCTCCTTTATATTTTAATAAAACTTTTATTACACAAAAGCTCTGAGCGATCAAGCCTCGTCTCTGGCCCTGGATTGAATTCTTCTCCTCTGGAGGCCAAGAATCCTGGCCTCAGAGGCCAGAAATATATACACATTTCTCTTTTACATTCTTTTCCTTTATAGGTTATTACATGATATTAAGTATAGCTGTCTGTTCTATAGAGTAGATCCTTGTTGGTTATCTGTTTTATATATGGTAGTGAAAGGCTGTGGTTGAATCATGATGCCGGGATTCTTGGCCTCCAGAGGAGAAGAATTCAATCCAGGGCCAGAGATGAGGCTTGATTGCTCAGAGCTTTTGTGTAATAAAAGTTTTATTAAAGTATAAAGGAGATAGAGAAAGCTTCTGACATAGGCATCAGAAGGGGGTAGAAAGAGTACCCCCATGCCAGCCTTCAGCTGGATATTATATAGTCACCAGCAGTCTGTCAATGAAAGAAAGGAATGTCTCAAAACTTAGAATGGCACCAGGCCCCTCACCCATAAGATGTATTTTGGGATAACCTTGGCTCCAAATGGTTTATCTTGGGCCATAAAATGATTAACTTGAATCTTGAAGAAGGGCAGATCGCCGTACAAAAAGTTCATTTACATAGATTAGAGGAACAATATCAGAGTATAACATACTGGTTTATCAAGTAGGTCCTGAGCCCAAAAGTGGGAACCAACTTGAAGACAGAGTTTGGGGTAAATGCATAGTACATTAGCATAGCTTAAGACAAACATTTCCATAAGAAAAAGGCATTGGTTAACTTCAGGTGAAATCAGATGTCATTATGGCAACACAGAATTTTAAGAGAAACCTCCTTTTAAATTTGTATAGAGAAGGAAAAAATACCGCTAGTTTGTTTCCTCCTGCCGCTTAAGAGAGATAAAATGTCTGACACTTGCAGGCTGTCTCCTCCATTTGGAGACCCCTGGCCTTCCTGCCTGTTACCCTCTCAGTTGTGTGTTTATTTTAATCACAAACTCCTAGCCAATTCTATTTTCAAAATTAAGGAAATGTCAAATCAGTAAATGAGACTCATTTTTTTCTTTAATTTTTTCAGTATTGTTAAAATTGTTTCAACAGTATCTGTGAACTGTAAATTTAAGAAAAAAAAAGTGTTGCGATACATACACTACAAAGTTGAAAATAGTTTTCTTCTACATTATTTTAAGATTAAAGATTTCTTATTTGTTTCATATTAATATTTTATACTATAAATTTTCTTCCACCATATTATTATATATATAGTCTTTTAATTCTAAAATGAGAATATATATCTCAGTTCAAATTACACACTGCTTTAAGCTAATGGGGTTTGATAACTATCTTTGGTGTTGTGTTTGGATTTCTTTTTCTATTCTGCATGTATATCTAGGAGGAGTTAAGCATCAGTATCAGTTCTCATTTCAATCCCAAAAAGGGGCAATGCCCAAGAATGTTCAAACTACTGCACAACAGCACTCATTTCACATGCTAGCAAAGTAATGTGCAAACTCCTTAACACTAAGCTTCAATAGTACAGGAACTGAGAATTTCCAGATGTACATGCTGGATTTAGAAAAGTCAGAGAAATAAGAGATTAAGTTGCCAAAATCTGCTAGATCATCAAAAAAGCAGAGAATTCCAGAAAAACATCTACTTCCACTTCACTGACCATCCTAAAGTCTTTGACTGTGAATCACAACAAACTGGAAAATTCTTTAAACAGATGGGAAATTCTTAAAGAGAGGGAAATGTCAGACCACTTTCCTGTCTCCTAAGAAACCTGTATCCAGGTCAAGAAGCAACAGTTAGACTTGGACATGGAACAATGGACTGGTTCCACATTGGGAAAGGAGTATATCAAGGCTGTATATTGTCACCTTGCTTATTTAACTCATATGCAGAGTATATCATATGCAACGCTGGGCAGGATGAATCACAAGCTGGAATCAAGATTGCTGGGAGAAATATCAATAATCTCAGATATGCAGATGATACTACCCTAATGGCAGAAATCAAAGAGGAACTAAAGACCTCCTTGATGAGGGTGAAGGAAGAGAATGAAAAAGTTGGCTTGAAACTCAACATTCAAAAACCAAAGATCATGACACCTGGTCCCATCACTTCATGGCAAATAGATGTGGGAAAAAATGAAAACAGTGGCAGATTTTATTTTCTTGGATTCAAAATCACTCTGGATGGTGACTGCAGCCATGGTATTAAAAAATGCTTGCTTCTTGGAAGAAAAGCTATGACAAACCTAGACAATGTATTAAAAAGCAGGGACATCACTTTGCTGACATATATGTCAAAGCTATGTTTTTTCCAGTAGTCATGTATGGATGAGAGAGTTGGACAATAAGGAAGGCTGAGCACTGAAGAATGTTTTCAAACTGTGGTGCTAGAAAAGATTCCTGTGAGTCCTTTGGACAGCAAGGAGATCAAACCAGTCAATCCTAAAGGAAATCAACCTTTAATATTCTTTGCAAGGACTGATGAGGAAGCTGAAGCTCCAACACTTTGGCTACCTGATGTAAAGAGCTGACTCATTGGAAAAGACCCTGATGCTGGGAAAGATTGAAGGCAGGAGGAGAAAAGGGTGACAGAGGATGAGATGGTTGGATGGCATCACCGACTCAATGGATATGAGTTTGAGAAACACTGGGAAATAATGAAGGACAGGGAAATCTGGTATGCTACAGTCCTTGGGGCAGAAAACAGTTGGACATGACTTAGCTACTGAACAACAAAAGCATCAAGTAGGAATCTAGGTAATCAGGTTATCCAAAGGCATCGAACTCTCACCAGTAAAAACTACCAAAGCTGCCATTATCCCTCAGGGGGACTCTCACCACTCTACTGCACATTTCTGCAACTCGTAGGGTCCTTAAGATGCACTATTTCCCACCCTACTATCCTCCCTAGTCCACTGTTTGCCAGCTCAAAACAAGTTTCTTAATCATTTACAAATCATAAAAGAAACAGCATACTGCCTAGGACATAGTGAACACTCTGTAAATGCTTATTTGTAGGGAAGAAAAAAATATTTTTTTGCTTTACCCTCAACTGAGACTCACTGTAAGAAGAGACAGATGACAAGAGAATAGCATACCAACATATTTAAGTTTTGAGTGACATGGTAGCTTTGATAAAGAAATGAAGACCCAAGGAATGATTAAACCAGAACGTATTTTTGTGCTAGGTTTGAAGAAAAGTTACAGATCTTGCAAAGATATGATAGAATAAAGAGAATGAGCTAGGTATAGTAAACCAGGGGAAACTTGGCAAGGTCATTCAGATTCCTCTCTCTGTCCCTTTGTTTTCAGAGCTAAAGGTGTTCCTTTCCTCCTAGGACAGACAGGGCGCCTCTCACAGGATTTTATGACCTGGTTCAGGAACAGGTCAGAAAGTCCTTCCCTCACATGCCATTTCTCAAATTCCTTCAGGTTGAAACATTCAATATGTTAAGGTGCTATATTTTGAGGTAGTGTGTCCTGAACCCTGTCATATGCTTGTTATGTCTCTCATTCAAAAAATCATCTTTGATGTGGATTCACAGGTATAAGAAAACAGGCTGAGAAGAGTTCATGTGCCATGAAGATCCTAATAGAGAGAGACAATGATGGGGAGGGAAAGGGGGGCGGGGAGTGGACACAGCTATTCTCACTGTATTTTATTTTTTAGAACTAGTGAGAGTTGGAATTTGAATTATCTGAATACTTATCCCCTTCCTCATTTTATATCTGCTGTGAGCCAATTTATATTTTCTACTAAAATTCCCAAAGTAGAGAAGTAGAGTCCCTTTACAATAGTTTCCATAAAGTGAAAGCGAAAGTGAAGTCTCTCAGTCATGTCCAACTCTTTGCAACCCCATGGACTGTAGCCCACCAGGTTCCTCCATTCACGGAATTTTCCAGGCAAGAGTATTGTAGTGGGTTGCCATTTCCTTCTCCAGGAGATCTTCCTGACCCAGGGATCCAACCAGGTCTCCTGCTTTGCAGGCAGAGGCTTTACTGCTTGAGCCACATGGAAGCCCCAACTAAGAGTATCTATTCACATTCAAAAATCCACAAGAATGTGGCTCCCTTTTAAAGCAGGAAAAGGTCACCAGAGGGCACTCTGATTCTGGTCAAAGGGATACCCCAGAACAATCCCTGGACAACTTCAAAAAGAACACTAATCCTCTGAGAATTGAAGCACTTTGTATTCTCTAGTTCTCTTGCCCAGTTTTGAAAGAAGGTCATGATTTCATAGAGGAAGCATTTCAAGTATGTTTCCTGCATTTTTATGCAAAAAAACTAATATGCACATCTCAATCACAGTAATGTAGGAGGTCTTTTTACTTTGGATGTCTCCAACAGTAACTTCTTCTAAGGTCTCTCAATTTTCTTTAGTATTCAAACTACTGGTTGTCCATTTCCCTCCAAGCCAATCTCCATAATTTGAACATCCACACTAACACAGCTCTAATACAATAAATAGCCTTGCTCTTTCTTGGCAATCCCACCACTGCTCTTGTTCATCTCCACTACCAACACAATCTTTAGCTTTCTGTTTCTCACACTCCCTCATTTCCAACAAATCTGCCCACTGTAACACTTTCCTATTCTGAGTCTGTTAGATTATTCCTGGTTTTGCTTGCCTCCACCTCCTCCTGTTAAGCTACTGGTTAACCATTTCTCATAAGCACAGCAATAATATCTGAAATATATCTCACTCCTGCTTTTGTCAACTCTCTGCTTTGGGTAATTCCTATTACCTTTAGAGCAAGAAAACAAGGACCCAGCTATATCTCCATACTTTGACAAAACTAATTACAAAGAAAAAAAAAATGTGCAAATGGTAAATTTAAATCACCAAAAAAATCTAACTCAAGAACAGGGTGGCAGAAAGTAAATTGCTTATGGTTCCACTGAACCAAAGCTTTATAACACTAGCTCTGACAAAAAAGAGCTGCAATGTTTTTTACCTCTATGAATGGATCTGAACTACACAATTTTCTTAATTTCATTCCCACTGGCTTTATCTTTTATATTTATACTACATTAGATTTATCAAAACTCCAAGCTTGAAACTACTCAAACAAGGCACTAAGATTCCTTCAATGTTTTCTAAGGTATATTGAATGTTTCCAATGCAATTAAGACACCAAACAGCCAAATAAACAGTAATGTGATCTTATAGCTTAGATTTTGAATTTGTATTTCAAGTCATTTATCTTTATTGAATAATGATTCTGATTTATATGTAGAATACATTCACCCCAGAATAACTTTAGTTAAGATGATTAATACAATTAATATATTAAAAACATAATAGAATTTGGTGAATTGAGTAATAAAATATCTGTATAGAGTAATGGCACTAATTATTTCCAAAGTTTACAAAACCCAAGTAGTCTATAAATTTTCTTTAATTATATACATTGTTTTTTCTAAAATGCTTATTTCAAATGAAGATACCACTTAATAACTGTTCTAATTAAGATATTTTCTCATTTAAGAAACTGAAAGGTCTAGTTCAAATTGGTTTGAAAAATAAAATTCTTCTCTTACATGACAGTAAATCCAGAAATACAGTAGGTTGGTTCAGGCACCCAACAATGCCATCAAGTATCCAGGTTCTTTACATTTATTCTTTTCATCATGGATTCGTTTTGTCCTCAAGCTAGATCTCGTCATGGACAAAAGATGATCTCCCATTGCAATTTCAAGCATCTATTCAGAACAGGACAAATATCAGGAGCTGAGATGGGGAAGCAAGGCTAAGCAGCTGGAGTTCATTCCATGTGGACCAATACTCCAAAATGAGATAGGGGAGGCTGTGTCCTGCCCAGATAAAAGGTAAGAGACCATATATTCCTCATTGTCTAAGTCAGGAGACCTTCTCAACTGAAAAGTTTCTTGGAGGTCAAAAGGTAGGTGATGTCTAGGTACCCATAGACCTTTTCAGTGAAGTCCATCTAGCTAAGAGATGAGCATGCACACAAGAGGGGTTCTGATATGTACCAAATATGGGCTCAGAACCAGGGAAGCCAAAATGACTGACCAAAGGAAACCCAGAAGAAATGCCCCACGTAAGTGATTTAAACTATCACAAGGACATGGTTCTCTCCCTGAATCTGCCCATGTGTCTATCCACATATACTGTATTCTTTTTCCTCCTAATAAACACTTTTACTTGTTTCACTAGTCTTCATCTTTGTGAGAATTATTCTCTGCAAAGCTGAAGGGCCAGGGCCTTGTCGATGACCAGTAGTCTACTGGCTAGGATTCAGTGCTTTCACTGCCACAACTCAACATCAATCTCTGGCCAGGAACCAAAACTCTGCTTCAAGCCACTGCAGGCTGAGGCCATCCGAGATTACCCTGAGCTGTGTGGGGAGTAGTGGACATCTGAATAACACCAGAGTTCTATGGACAAAGAGGAATAAAGAAATCACTTGAATAAACAACAAATAACAAGGATTGTGATGTGATTCTTAAAAGTGAAATATGTTTCTTATGAATTGATGTGCACGAAATGGAAAGGAGAAGTAACTTCAGGTAGGACTTCCCAGGTAGCACTAGTGGTAAACAATCTGCCTACCAATGCAGGAAATGCAAGAGATAGGGATTCTATCCTTAGGTCAGAAAGATCCACTGGAAGAGGAAACGGCAACTCACTCCAGTATTCTTGTCTGGAAAATTCCATGGACAGAGGAGCCTGATGGGCTTTGCAACCACAGGGTTGCAAAGAGTAGGAATGACTGAGCATGCATACACAGAAAATCACACCTGGCTTAAGTTATTCAGTGTCATTCAGAGAGAATAAGGAGATCCAAAAGGGAAGGTATACAAATAAGTGCCAGTGATGGTTGATGCTTGTCATTAGAGAAGACAAAGTGAAGCCAAAAACAAGAAAAAAACAAAGATAATTTTCATTCATTGTGATCTTGAAGCTACTGTCAATTTTCAAGTACAGAATTATTACCTTACACTCATCCTTTAGAATGTTAAGGTGGTCCAGATCAACAAAAATTAGACTAATTTATAAATGTGAAGCCCTACACAGTATTGTCAAATTAATAACGTTAAAGAAATTTATTTCGACATATATTCCAAAAACTAAAATTGAGTCAACAGTTTCAATTAAGTCGAATATTTAAAATTAGTTTTAAATTTAAAAAGAACTGTCAAGCCAAACAAAAAGAAGAAAGGGAACATACAGAAATAAATTACATCATTGATGTTTTAATTATATATCTCCTTCATAACACCATAATTTGCTATACTTTTATGCATTATGTATTCTTATTTTCCAAAATTCTTGTCATGCATTAAATTTCTCATCAATAATGGTCATGACAAATGCACATCTTATAACCAAATATACAAATTTAAGTAACTCAGTGATACATAGACAAAAATCAAGTTTCCATATGTACACAAATTATTTTTTCCTTAGTATTCACAGGAAATCAACAATAACTGTCATGGTCATTTCTTACTAAACAGAAGATACAAAAATCTGTTTCACATATCTATTCTCTCTTGCAAAACATATTTACTCTCTCCTGCAATTTAAGATGAACCTGAGAAGACGACACATGTATGTATGAAAAATAAACCTGTACAAGACAAAATTCCCAGCCAAATCCTTCCAAAAGTAGTTAATGCTATAATGTGAGAAAGCTAAATCTGTTTTTTAATATACATATTCTAAAATAAAATGTTTCTTTGAACTGTGTCACTAAGTAAGATAACCAAAAACTAAACTCATGCTTCTGAATAAAGCAAATTACCTGCAAAATATGCATTGTCAGATAGTAACTTTCAAAACCAATTTAGGACACTTCTGTACATCTACACACTATCAGATAAAACTGAGTTGCATGCATGATTGCTAAGTCACTTCAGTCACGTCCAACTCTTTGCAACCCTATGGACTGTAGCCCACCAGGGTCTTCTGTCCGTGGGATTCTCCTGGCAAGAATACTGGAGTGGGTTGTCATGCCCTCCTCCAGGTATCTTCCCAAGCCAGGGAATGAATGCACATCTCTATGTCTCCTGTATTGGCAGGCGAGTTCTTTAGCAATAGCGCCACCTGGGAAGCCCAAAACTAAGGTAAGTAACTTCCATTTCTTTCATTCGCATTAAATGACAACTAAAGCCACTGGCAGTTCTTAAGAAAACAGTATAGGTTTCTGGATGTTCTTAACCTTTATTGTGTCATGAATCCATTTAGCAATCTAATAAAGTCTATATACCTCTTTTCAAAAACTCTATTTAAATGTACAAAATAAAATATAAATTATGTAAAAGAACAGATTATGGTATAGTAATTAAATTATATTAAAAACATTTTTACTTATAGCTACATGTCTATAGATATATCCATATATAAAAATAATACCTAGAAGTGGGTGTAATTATTATTATAATTTTAAGTTAGTCATAAACATAAAAATATTTCAAAAATGTGCAGAGTAATGAGACATGACAATAAATATGTTCAACTTCTAGAAATTTACAGATAGCTATGACTGTTTGTGGGCTTCCCTTGTGGTTCAGCTGGTAAAGAATCTGCCTACTATGTGGGAGACCTGGGTTCAAACACTGGGTTGGGAAGATCCCCTGGAGAAGGCAAAGGCTACTCACTCCAGTATTCTGGCCTGGAGAATTCCATGAACTGTATAGTCCATGGGGCTGTAAGAGTCAGACACGACTAAGCGACTTTCACTAAGACTGTTTGTGTGTGTGATTCTCTGACTTCAAAACTGAAATGTATCCTAAATCTCAGTGAGATACTCATTAGAGTAATAACGCTATTGTTTTATATCCAAGTCCATGTATCACCCCACCCCACCCCACCCCTGGCCCCCCA
>SJXQ01003601.1:88914-122317 GCA_006408695.1 Aepyceros melampus | reverse complement strand
CACCGTCCTAATTTCTGCAACCTGCCCCGCGGCCCCGCAGCCCCGCGCTGCCCCTGCCTCCCCGCCCCCCGGCCGCGCTGACCACCGCCCGCCGCCTCGCGGGATGTCAGCCTAAGAGACTGCCTGCTACCTGGCGGGACGCGCGTCCCCGGGAAGCCCTCAGCTGAAACCGCGGTCTCTCCGTACCTTCCTGACGGGTACAGTCGGGTCAGGCTCCGGGCAGGGGCGTGGAGAGCCGCGGGCGTGCTCGGGGCCGGGCGCTCTCCGCTCCGGCGCGGCCGGGGCGCCGTCTCCGGGGCCGAGAGGGAAAGTTTCTCTACGTCAACGGCGAGCTGGCCTCGGGACCCTCCGGCTCCCGTCCCCTCCCTCCACGCGCTCGCGGCCCCCTCCCTCCGCTTCCTAATCGGCTGAAGCCGTTCCTGGCGCGGGCTGGCGGCTGGGGCTCGAGGCTCGGGACTCCGGGTCGCTCCCGGCTGGGAACGCCGGGCTCCCCCTCTCGGCCAGAAGGAAAGTCTCCCGGGCGCGGCTGGCGCACTTGGGGCGGTCTCCTCGGACACTTCCACACGGGACGCCTGTGTTGCAGCTCGCTGACTTTCTTCGCCCTCGGACGCTCGTCTCCGAGGGGCCCACTGGGCGCTGTGGCATCTGCACGAAGGACCCAAGCGGGAGAGGAATGTGCAGAAGGCTAGGGCTTACCTCCCCCAGTTCTTAGTTGGCACAGAAGCCAAAACACAGTTCCACCCACCCCCCTCCTCGTCCCCCCGCCGCGTTTCCTTTTGAACCTCCTCCCTGAAGACCGGATCGCGACTATTAGCCTTCCCTTATCTCTCTGTGTTTCCGAATACAATTTTAAAACACTTTTGCTGCTTAGCAAGGGGAGAGGGAGGTTAAAAAAAAAAAAAAAGTCAAGAAAGCATACATACGAGTTAGACCATTGCAGCGTTTGTCAGGAAAGCAGTGACACAGTTGTTGCTGTGACTCTGACCGCATCTCAACACTTTTTTCATTTTTTTCTGTTTTTAAAACAGACTGAATCTCTGCACTTCTTTATGCCTTAAAAAAGCAGGAAAAAAAAAAAGCTGCCTCCAACACCATATCACGCTCATTTTCTCCATTCAGATATTAACCTCCAAAATTCAAGACTTCTATATGGGGTTCGAGGGAAAACACAACAAACCATTTTCACTAACACGTTTAAGCGATTCTTTGAGGATGAGAGGACATTTACCAAAGTTTTGGGGGACGTCACGAAGAATTTAGTTTAATATTTTTTGTGTGTGTGTTTTTTTTTTTTTTTTTAATTTAAACGTGAAAACAGATGGAGTAAGGGGAAACAAAAAGGAGTTTTTTGCAGGACTAACAAATATACTGTATTGCAGTGGAATCCAGGGCTTAGAATCAGACTAGTCATATTCCTTTCCGGATTCCGTGCTTAACTCATTCTGTGCCCTAGGACACCGGTCGCAATCACAGCTGCCAAAAGGAATTATATAATAGAACTCGCAGAGTCACAGTCACATTTACAGGAATTAGACTAGTGTCAGGCACAGAGAAGTTACTCAATAAATATTTGGTTCTTGTATGCCACTAGATTTGACTATAACTAGGAGAAGATGGTAAGATAGATGGTAAGATAGAAATTCCCCCCCAAAGACCTTAACTTAATCAGTGTTCTTCTCCCTAATGTTGTTTTCCACTAGAAAAGATACAACATCACAATTATTTAAAAAACAAACAAACAAAAAAAACCTTCTAAGTTTATGGATTACCCAGCTCCAGTCAAACTCCCCTTACTTTAAATACAAGCAACTGAAGTCCAAGAATCTTAATTGATTCTGCCAAAATCTCCTTGTTAGGAGGTACTAAAGCTAGGACAAGAAACTAGGCTCTTAGTTCGTGGGCAGAGTCCTCTTTCAACTATGTTTTTCACTTTATATCACAACAATCAAGCAGTAAAATAATTACATTTAAAACATTAATCATAGGACAATGCTTGCTGCTTTTTCTTTAATCTTTAAACAATTAATTTTCAAGCAACCACTAAAAATAAATGATGCCATATAGGTGACAATTAATATTAAAATGATTATAAGAATAAATTAAATTATAGCCCACAGCATTGATACTTAGGAATAATGAGGTTGACCAGATGACCAAATCCATGCTTATATAATTATACATATATAGATATGTTCTTTTAACACAATATTTTAAAATTAAATACAGAACTCTAGGCTCCCAAGGACACACCAACAAATCACTGGGATCTATGGCCCTCACTTTGAGAAACACTAGTTTAGTCTTCAGTACTCTGGCTCCACTTGAAAGAGTAGCTCATAAGAATAAATAAGGCTGCAGAACTCAAACATAAGCTCCATCATTTAAATTAATGGAAAATTTCATAGCATGTACTTATTTCTTATTCATTTGCCTCTGATATCTTTAAAGAGAAGTTCTTCTAAACCTTTTCAGACCTTACTCAATGTTGAAAGTAGTCTGAACTTTTTTACATAACTGGACTTTTATATAATTCCCAGGTTCTCAGAGATATCTTCCTTCTGATACTACACCACCCTCCTCCTGAATTCAGTCCAGTCAGTTCAGTCGCTCAGTCGTGTCCGACTCTTTGTGACCCCATGAATTGCAGCACGCCAGGCCTCCCTGTCCATCACCATCTCCCGGAGTTCACTCAGATTCATGTCCATCAAGTCCGTGATGCCATCCAGCCATTTCATCCTCTGTCGTCCCCGTCTCCTCCTGCCCCCAATCCCTCCCAGCATCAGAGTCTTTTCCAATGAGTCAACTCTTTTGCATGAGGTGGCCAGAGTACTGGAGTTTCAGCTTCAGCATCATTCCTTCCGAAGAATCCCAGGGCTGATCTCCCTCAGAATGGACTGGTTGGATCTCCTTGCAGTCCAAGGGACTCTCAAGAGTCTTCTCCAACACCACAGTTCAAAAGCATCAATTCTTCTGCACTCAGCCTTCTTCACAGTCCAACTCTCACATCCATACATGACCACAGGAAAAACCATAGCCTTGACTAGACGGACCTTAGTTGGCAAAGTATGTCTCTGCTTTGGAATATACTATCTAGGTTGGTCATAACTTTTCTTCCAAGGAGTAAGCGCCTTTTAATTTCATGGCTGCAATCACCATCTGCAGTGATTTTGGAGCCCCCAAAGATAAAGTCTGACACTGTTTCCACTGTTTCCCCATCTATTTCCCATGAAGTGATGGGACCGGATGTCATGATCTTCGTTTTCTGAATGTTGAGCTTTAAGCCAACTTTTTCACTTTCCTCTTTCATTTTCATCAAGAGGCTCTTTAGTTCTTTTTCACTTTCTGCCATAAGGGTGGTGTCATCTGCATATCTGAGGTTATTGATATTTCCCCTGGCAATCTTGATTCCAGCTTGTGTTTCTTCCAGTCCAACGTTTCTCATGATGTACTCTGCATATAAGTTAAATAGGCAGGGTGACAATAGACAGCCTTGACGTACTCCTTTTCCTATTTGTAACCAGTCTTGTTCCATGTTCAGTTCTAACTGTTGCTTCCTGACCTAATTAGCCACTAAAATAATTTCTTGAAGGGATTTCTTAGTCTTCTCTTTAGAGTTCTATACTCCCTTTCCATGAGACTTGGAAGTTACCAAAAACAGAAAAAATTATAACCGTAAAGTACCTCTATCATGGATGAATGAATGGGGATGCATGAATCCCCATAAGTGTCTTTTTCTAATCATTACATACAGAGTTAAAGATTACTCGTCTTTATATTACCTCCCAATGTTTAAGATCTCTAAACATGCTATTGCTCTCTAATTTTTATAACCTGACTTTTGATACAAAGTGCTTTATGAAATATCTTAGAAGTACAACATTCTCAAAGATGTCAGAACCAAGTTTTTGAAAACACTAAAATGAAATAGAACAAGATTTAAAATGAGATCTATAGCATGCTCCAGGAACTGAAGAAGCAGGATAGCAAGGACATGGGCTGCAGAGGCTCTGGCAGGGCACCACCATTACAAGATGCTTAATTCTACTTACTGGAGAAGGCGATGGCACCCCACTCCAGTGTTCTTGCCTGAAAATCCCATGGGCAGAGGAGCCTAGTAGGCTGCAGTCTACCAGGTTGCGAAGAGTCAGACATGACTGAGCGACTTCACTTTCACTTTTCACTTTCCTGCATTGGAGAAGGAAATGGCAACCCACTCCAGTGTTCTTGCCTGGAGAATCCCAGGGACGGGGGAGCCTGGTGGGCTGCCGTCTATGGGGTCGCACAGAGTCGGACACGACTGAAGTGACTTAGCAATTCTACTTACAGCAAATATTCAGATCTCCATTTGAAAAGTCTTCACATGCATCACAGGAACATACCATTTACTGAATGACCCATTCTTTTCCCAGTGATCTTAGAAGTAATCCTTGGTGGTTTAGTCACTAAGTCATGTCTGACTCTAGCGACCCCATGGACTATAGCCTGCCAGGCTCCTCTGTCCATGAGATTTTCCAGCAAGAACACTGGAGTGGGTTACCATTTCCTTCTCCAGGTGGTCTTCCCGACCCAGGAATCAAATCCGAGTCTCCTACATTGCATGAGATTCTTTTCCAACTGAGCTACAAGGGAAGCCCAAAGTAATCCTTAAGTTAAGTCGCTTGCTCAGTCATGTCCGACTCTTTGCGACCCCGTGGACTGTAGCCCACCAGGCTCCTCTGTCCATGGGATTCTCCAGGCAAGAATACTGGAGTGGGTTGCCATTTTCTTCTCCAGGGGATCTTCCCGACCCAGGGATTGAACCCAGGTCTCCCGCATTGCAGGCAGATGCTTTAACCTCTGAGCCACCAGGGAAGCCCTAAAGTAATCCTTATCTTACCATATATTAATTTAGATATAAAATAGGATCTATTTATGAACTTCCAGGTGTGATAAAACAATAAAGAGAATGCAGTAAGACTCCTTCCAACTCCCACCAAAATCGGTGTTATACAGACTGAAATTCAACCAGGGTTCCTTTCCAGCCATGTCAGTGGAGCTCATCCATTAGTCTGTAGAAAGGGGAATCTTTTCTAACTACAAAGACATCCTCAGCTCTTAGCTAAACACCTGCGAGCTTCCTTGGAAGGGTTCTCGGTGTTTTTCTAATTTGCACAAAACTACCATATGGGCTAGCAGCAGTCCTTTGCCATTTATCTTTCAGTATATTCTTGCAATAAAACATTATTAATTGCCTCAGCCTATAATTGTTTAAAATATGTGTTCAGTAAGTTCCCCTTAACTATTTCCTCATCAAAAGTTTCATCATTATTCTCTCGTTTAGTTTTCCAAGTGAACTTTGGAATAATTCTGTTAAGTTTCTTTATCATATCTTCTTCTTTCCTACCTTTGATCACTAAACTCTTCTGTTAGAATTGTGTTAAACTTATATATCAGCCTACTTGAATCACTTCATTATTCAATTTTTTCTTCTGATCCTGAAACAGAAGATGTATTTTCTATCTTGAAAAGAGTGGACTTCTGCACCATTCATATCATATCTTTACCTTCCAGCCCATTAGCCCATAAAACTGCTACTTGTTGGGTTCCTCGTTTTCTGCTGAGAATGAAAAGGTCTTTACTCTATAATAACTACAGAACACAAACAAAACTTGGAATATCACAGCCTGACTTTACAGTAGAAAAGAGGGAAAACAAAGATCTTGATCCAGGTCAGGTTTCCACTTCTAGTTCCAGTTCACATGCATCCGAGACTGTAGCGAGTGCCTTATGAGGAAGCCAGTCATGATCAAAAGAGAAAAGCTTGTAGCAGCTTTATGGAAAGGCTTGGCCTAATGACCAGGGCTGGTCTCCTGAGATACGCTCTCCTGCCTCAGCATTTGCAGGCCTGGAAAGTTTGCTCAAAGTAGTTTTATTTTCACAAAAAGCTGCAGAGTTCAGAAGATATTTTGTCCACTTGAAGACTCACATACTTAAAATACAAGAAATAGAACAAACAAATCTTATTGCAAAAAGATTTAGGTATTTTTCTTTTAATTAGGTTGGAAAAAGTAATACATTCTAGATCGTCTAAAAGTGATTTGGGGCACAAGAAAACCTTTTATTTGAAAATTATGATTTGTGCTCTTTCACGAGATGCTAATTTCTTAAATGCCTTTCAAAGTTTTATATCAGAATTTACCTAGACTGGATGAACAGGGCCTGACAAAAATGTAAAGCACGTGAGGGCACCTATACACTTGATTTTGACACAATGTGATTTGGGGAAATGTCATCATCCTTTAAAATGCAAAGGGGCATTGGCTCCTATCACAATCTAACAATAATACACTAAGTCTCTTGGACTTCCCTGGTGGCTCAGAGGTTAAAGCGTCTGCCTGCAATGCAGAAGACCTTGGTTCGATCCCTGAGTTGGGAAGATCCTCTGGAGAAGGTAATGGCAAGCCACTCCAGTATTCTTGCCTGGAGAATCCCATGGTCAGAGGAGCCTGGTGGGCTACAGTCCACGGGGTCACAAAGAGTCGGACACGACTGAGTGACTTCACTCACTCACTTAAGTCTCTATTTCATTAAAGGGATAAAATAATGCTAACCATGGTTCTTCTGCAAAAGGCAATCTATGGTATGAATTGCTAGAACACAGATTTGTCATGTTGGTTCCATGTCAACAATCTCTCTAGCCTGGCAACCTGGGAACACACACAGATAAAGTGCTATCAGTTCAGTGGAAATTGGATGGTTTTCAGTGGGTGTAATTGTGTGAGCCCATTGTTCACTTTCAAAAATGAAGCTCTGCAGAAGCAATTTCAAAATCACACAGATATTTCACATATACTGATAGTGTAGGTAAGGGTCATCCATTTTCCACAAAATAAATTGCTGAAGACTTTAAGATGAACACCACTATTTATAAATACAATGTTCTGTGTGAAAATCTATACATTATAAAAGTTAAGAAGATAATAAAATACTTAAGGAAACAAAATTGTTTTTATTGAAAATTCTGTGCACTTTACCGTGAGCTTAGGGAAGAATTAGTGAAGTGTAAGTGAAAGGTAGAATTAATTTAACCTCATGAGAGAGTGTTTAAATTTTGAAGGAAGCTTTCACAGTTTCAATTCTGTTTACTAAAATAAGTTTAAAATATTGCTTATAACAAATTTTGAGGCTGTTGATTTTTGAAGGAAAAAGCACAGCATAGAGTTTTAAAGCATGAACTTGGAAGTAATAGTCATAAGTTCAAATATGTATGATGCCACATTGGCTATGGAATCTTGGACAAATAACTTCTCTTGTTTTAAATTAGATTCCTCACTTCTGAAACATAATTGTCAAAATTATCAGAGTTCATAAATGTAATGCATTTAGCATAGTCTAACTCCAGGGGATCTTCCAAACACAGGGATCAAACCCAGGTCTGTCACATTACAGGTGAATTCTTTACCAACTGAGCCACCAGAGAAGCCCATAGTCTGGCAAGAAAATATAATATATGGTAGTGGTATATGGAAACATGTAAAGTTATTCAAACTTTTGATATGTTTATGTGACTTTCTCTTGAAACTGAATCAATATGGGCCAAAATAAAAGGAAATAGTCACCTTGGCTGAAAAACCAGACTATAACTGTACAGTTTTCTTTGAGGAAGTAAGAGATATTTCTGACATTTTTGTCAAAAAATAAGAAATTTGATGGTTAAGAGCTACAAACTATTATGTATAAAAAAATAACCTATAAGGATCAGTTCAATCAGTTCATCACTCAGTCATGTCCGACACTTTGCACCCCACGGACCCCAGCACACCAGGCCTCCCTGTCCATCACCATCTCCCAGACTTCACTCAGACTCACGTCCATTGAGTTTGTGATGCCATCTAGCCATCTCATCCTCTGTCATCCCCTTCTCCTCCTGCCCTCAATCTTTCCCAGCATCAAGGTCTTTTCAAATGAGCCAGTTCTTCACATCATGTGACCAAAGTAATGGAGTTTCAGCCTCAACATCAGTTCTTCCAATGAATATTCAGGACTGATTTCCTTTAGGATGGACTGGTTGGATCTCCTTGCAGTCCAAGGGACTCTCAAGGGTCTTCTCCAACACAATGGTTCAAAAGCATCAATTCTTCAGCACTCAGCTTTCTTTATAGTCAACTCTCATATCCATAAATGACTACTGGAAAAACGTATCCTTCACTAGATAGACCTTTGTTGACAAAGTGATATCTCTGCTTTTTAATATGCTCTCTAAGTTGGTCATAACTTTTCTTCTAAGGAGTAAGCATCTTTTAATTTCATGGCTGCAATCACCATCTGCAGTGATTTTGGAGCCCCCAAAGATAAAGTCTGACACTGTTTCCACTGTTTCCCCATCTATTTGCCATGAAGTGATGGGATCAGATGCCATGATCTTTGTTTTCTGAATGTTGAGTTTTAAGCCAACTTTTTCACTCTCCTCTTTCACTTTCATCAAGAGGCTTTTTAGTTCCTCTTCACTTTCCGCCATAAGAGTGTTATCATCTGCATATCTGAGGTTATTGATATTTCCCCTGGCAATCTTGATTCTAGCTTGTGTTTCTTCCAGCCCAGCATTTCTCATGATGTACTCTGTATAGAAGTTAAATAAGCAGGGTGACAATATGCAGCTTTGACATACTTCTTTTCTTATTTAGAAACCGTCTGTTGTTCCAGGTCCAGTTCAAATTGTTGCTTCCTGACCTGCATATAGGTTTCTCAAGAAACAGATCAGGTGGTCTGGTATTTCCATCTCTTTCAGAATTTTCCACAGTTTATTGTCATCCACACAGTCAAAGGCTTTGGCATAGTCAATAAAGCAGAAATGGTGGAAAGGTCTGACAGAATGTGGTCCACTGGAGAAGGGAATGGCAAACCACTTCAATATTCTTGCCTTGAGAACCCCATGAACAGTATGAAAAAGGCAAAATGATAGGATACCAAAAGAGAAACTCCCCAGGTCATTAGGTGCCCAATATGCTACTGGAGATCAGTAGAGAAATAACTCCAGAAAGAAGCAAAAACAATACCCAGTTGTTGATGTGACTGGTGATAGAAGCAAGGCCCAATGCTGTAAAGAGCAGTATTGCATAGGAACCTAGAATGTCAGGTCCATGAATCAAGGCAAATTGGAAGTAGTCAAACAGGAGATGGCAAGAGTGAACACTGACATTCTAAGAATCAGTGAACTGAATGGACTGGAATGGGTGAATTTTACTCAGATGACCATTGTATCTACTGCTGTGGGCAGGAATCCCTTAGAAGAAATGGAGTAGCCATCATAGTCAACAAAAGAGACCAAAATGTAGTACTTGGATGTAATCTCAAAAACAACAGAATGATCTCTGTTCGTTTCCAAGGCAAACCATTCAATATCATGTAACCCAAGCCTATGCCCCAACCAATAACACTGAAGAAGCTGAAGTTGAATGGCTCTATGAAGACCTACAAGACCTTTTAGGACTAACACCAAAAAAGATGTCCTTTTCATTGTAAGGGACTGGAATGTGGAAAATACTCAATTATGCCTCAATTAAAATAGAAATTTATTTACAAAGCTAAACATATTTTTAGATATGTTATACATCAATTAATTCTAGATGTACAACATAATGATATTATACAGATATATATTCTTTTTCATTAGAAATTTCTGAATTTATTTTTTATTGAAATATATTGCTTTACAATATTTTGTTAGTTTCTGTTGTACAATGATGTGAATCAGCTATATGTAGGTATTTTTAAATGATCACAACAGTAAGTCTTGTTAACATTCATCACTAACACAGTTACAATTTTTTTAAGATCTGCTCTTGTAGCAACTTTAGTATATACAGCACAGTATTATTAACTACAGTAAATAATATTGTACATTGTATTCCCAGTACTTATTTATTTTGTAACTGCAAGTTTAAACTAGTGGTCAAGATGTATCGAGTTCCAGTTGTATATTTATTTTAATCTTTTAAGTGATCAATTGCATTTATTCAGATATTGCCAGTTTTTCTACCAGTGTGCCTTTTCTGTCCCAGATTCCCACACAGCATTTATATCTCCTAGTCTCCCCTAATCTCTGACAGTTCCTTGCTTTCTGTGTCTTTCATGGCCTGGATTTTTTTTGAAGAGTAATAGCTGAATATTTTGTAGATTGTCCCTCAAATCAAGTTTGTTTGCTGTTTCCTCATAGTTAGACTGGGGTCATGAGTAATTGGAAGATACCACAGAAGTAAAGAGTCATCATTGTATCATCAATAAGGTACATGATATTGACAGGAACTCACACTGGTGATGTAAACGTGGTTAAAGTAGTGTCCACCGGATTTCTCCACTGTAAAGTTACTCTTTTTATCTTTGTAATTAATTATTTGGGAGGAGATACTTTGAGCAGAAAAGAATTTATGTTTTCTAATTGTGGTGCCGGAGAAGACTCTTGAGAGTCTCAAAGGAAATCAACCCTGAATATTCATTGGAAGGACTGATGCTAAATCTGAAGCTCCAATACTTTGGCCACCTGATACAAACAACCAACTCATTGGAAAAGACCCAGATGCTGAGAAAGACTGAAGGCAGAAGGAGAAAGGGAAGACAGAGGATGAGATGGTTGGGTGACATCACCGACTCAATGGACATGAACTTGGGCAAACTCTGGGAGACAGTGACAGACAGGGAGGTTTGGAATGCTGCAGTTCACAGGGTCACTTGCAAAGAATTAGACATGACTTAGGGACTGAACAACAATAATTTGGATATTATGTAAATACCCTATTTCTCCTTAAACTTCCAGCCAATAAGTTTAACATGCACTGATGAATCTTGCCTGCAGCAATCACTACTGTAGTGCTCTGAGTGATTTTTCTTTTTTTCACATTTTTTGTAATTATTAATTGGGATTCTTTTGTAAGAATTCTTTTACTTTCTTTTACTTACTTTCTTTGTAAGGAAGTGTGTTTGTTCTACCTCTTCTAATATCACCATTTGACTGAGTTTGGCTTGAATCTTAAAATACTATCTGTTCAAAGAACTGCTGTAAGTGCACTGCCAGGGAGCAGGAATAATGGAGGACAGGCCTGCTCCAGGAGTTGCGTCATCATTCATGCAGCATTCAGAACTGAGCATCTCCAATGTCAGCCACTGAGCTGGTGCAGGAGAAATGACAATGAATAAGCACAGTCTTTGTATTTAAGGAACTCACAGTCTAATAGAGGGACACTCGTGTAATAAATAAATGCAAGTTGGCACTAACATAGAAATACATTCCTTAACTATTGAGAGCAGGATGTGCTAACAATTTAGAAATCAGGTACACTGCTACAATGTGAGCTGAGTTTTGAAAGGTGATTGGGTATATAGCAGGCAGGCAAGATGGAGAAAGGTATTCTTGGCAGAGGGAACGGCATAATTGTAGGCCGAGAAACTTGAAATCGAAAGATAAACACTAGGAAGTTAGTGGGTTAGTAAGCATTCAGTGACAGTCCTAAATTTACCTTGTAAATCTTTGTGATGAAAGCTACTCAGAATCTTATACTACTTTTGTTTTAGAAAATGCACTTCAGTGACCATTTAGGTAAGGTATTGAAACTGTGTAAAAAAATTTTTTTAATTGATTTTTATTTTTTAGTTTGTTTTGCTTTACAATACTGTATTCGAAACTGTGTAAAATTTTAAGTAGGGAGATCAATTAAGGGACTTGGGTTTCTTTTTTAAATCAAATTTAATATTTTGTGGTATCTGAGTGATAAATATTAATATAAACTTTACGGGGATAATCCAGAGAGAGGGTGTGGGGCGGGAGGGGGGAGGTGGGGGTCGGGATTGGGAGATCATGTACACTCGTGGNGGGATTCATGGGGTCGCAAAGAGTCGGACACGACTGAGCGACTGAACTGAACTGAACTGAACTGAAGAACTTTCAGAGAGAAAACATGTATAAAAGATCAAGAATTAAAATTTCACTGCACTTCTTGAGACCAACACTTGAAGCTGGAAGATAGTGTTGAAATTTCTCAAAACTTCTCAAGAAAAATTGTTTCTAATCTAGAGTTCCATACCTGGTCATACTATCAGTTAAGCCTACACCCAGATGAAAGACAATTTCTGACATATTTCTCAGAAACTTTGCATTCTTTCTTAGAAAGCTATCATCAGAAAGAAAGAATAAACTAAGCAAGAGGAAATGCTCATGAAAAAGAGGGAGGAAAACAAGAAAGACAACAAGGATACTGGTACCAGGAGATTTACCATAGGAGAGAGGTGAGGGGGATTCTCAAATTGATAATAAGGCAAGTTCATGAATGACAGATATACAGGTGGCAAACAAAACAAAAGGTTGAGACGGGGATCCAAGATGCACAAAAATAGCTTTTCTGATGAGTTGAAACATACAAAGGAAAAAGATAGTTATTTACAATAAATATTTATTGAATATTCACTTTAATCCACAAACACTATTCTCTTGGTGCTTTCATTCTAGCACAGACAGTAAGATAATAAACATATTATTCTTCTATATTAAAAGGCAGTGCTGTGCTTAGTCGCTCAGTCGTGTCTGACTCTTTGCGACCCCATGGACTGTAGCCCACCAGGCTCCTCTGTCCATGGGGATCCTCCAGGCAAGAATATTGGAGTGGGTTGCCATGCCCTCCTCCTGGAAATCTTCCCAACCCAGGGATTGAACCCAGGTCTCCTGCATTGCACAAAGATCTTTACCATTTGAGCCCACCAGGAAGCCCAATTAGAAGGCAGTAAATGTTATTTTTAAAAGAAAATGTAAAGCAGGATAAGAAAGATTAAAATTGTTCTAGTTGGGGAGGGGTGTAGGGTGTGTATAACAATTTAAAATAGGATTATGAGGACAAATGTCACTTTGAAATGATCCTTCAGGTAAGACCCAAGAATTCAATCCTGAAAAGGACTGGAATCAGGGAATTTGAAATGTAGCTATCTGGTAGAAGAACTTTGTAGGCAGAGGGAACTTCTAGTGAGGGTGGAGAAACAGGAGAGCGAGAGATGCCAGAGCAGCAGTAGGAAATGAAGTTAGAGAGGTACAAGAAGCGAGATGTGTCTTGCACAGCCCTGCTGATCACTGTAGTAACTGTTTTCTCTCTGAGGGAAATGGAGATCCATTGAGGAAGTGAAATGACTGGCTTACTTTTTAAAAGTATTAAGTCTGGCTTCCATGGTGACTCAGACAGTAAAGAATCCGCCTGCAATGTTAAACGTTAATCTTTAACATTAAGAGTTTCTACAAATTACTTAAAAAAAATTAGCCCAGTAGGAAAATGTGCAAAGGACAGAAATAACACTTCAAAGAAAAAAAAAAAAAAGGACAAAAAGAAGTTTGACTTCCTTCAAAAAAAAAGATAGGAAAATTAAAACTATACCAAGACATCACTGGGCTCCCCAAGTGGCGCTAGTGGTAAAGAACTTACCTGCCAAGGAGGAGACATAATGAGACATGTGTTCAATCTCTGGGTTAGGAAGATCCCTGGAGGAGTGCAACCCACTCCAGTATTCTTGCCTGGAGAATCCCGTGGACAGAGGAGCCTGGTGGGCTACAGTTCATGGGATTGCAAAGAGTTGGACATGACTGAAGTGATTAGCAAGCAGGCAAGACATCACATTTCACCTAATCAGATTGGCAAAGATTCAGAAGCTTGATAAAATTCTGAGTTGGGGAGGATATGAGCAAACAGACATTCTTGTAAGCTGCAAGGTGGGAGTATAAATTGGTATGGCAATTTGGCAAAATCCACCAAAGTCACATACCCTTTGGGGTTGAACATGGAGATGGGACACCTAGATACCCGCTTTCAAGGAAGGTTTTATTGCACCAGCTTCTGCAAGATCTGTCAGTACACAGTCTTCAACTGTCAGCCCCTGAAAGTTTTGCCTTGCTGCAAAGAATTGCCCCACCAAAAGTCAATGCCTTCCTGGGACAGCCCACAACCAATGACTAATGGAGAAGGCGGTATAAAGGCCTTTTTCACTTACTGTGTAAGGGCTTCCTGGGTGCCCAGTGGTGAAGAATCTGCCTGCCAATGCCGGAGACATAGGTTAGATCCCTGGGTCAGGAAGATCCCTTGGACAAGGAAATGGCAACCCAATACAAAATTCTTGCCTGGAAAATCCCATGGGGTTGCAAAGAGTTAGACACGATTGAGCAACTAAAACACCCAACTAAGACACCCAATGTGGGCCAATTCTGATAAGTCATCTCAGGTCCATGGCTTCCCTACGGAGTTGGCTGAGGCTTCATGCAGCATCTTCAAAGTTTAGCTTTTTTTGCTCAATCCTACTTCCTCCTTCTCCCTTGTACAGCTGTAAACCCAAGGGCACTCCCTAAAAACACCCTGAACTCTAAATTTCTGTCCCAGAATCTGCTTCTTAGAAGATCTAATCTGTGAAAAATTTGACTCACAGCTCCACTTTTAGGAATCTATCTATACCATAGATTACCCACATATTGGCAAAATGATGTATATCACAAGGTTATTCACAGCAGATTATTTTTAAGAGCAAGAATTAGAAACAGTCTGACTAACCAGGTGACTAATGAAATAAAAGCATGTCTATATGATGTAATATGACACGCTGCTGCTGCTGCTGCTGCTAAGTCGCTTCAGTTGCGTCCGACTCTGTGTGACTCCATAGACAGCAGCCCGCCAGGCTCCCCCGTCCCTGGGATTCTCCAGGCAAGAACACTGGAGTGGGTTGCCATTTCCTTCTCCAATGCATGAAAGTGAAAAGTGAAAGTGAAGTCGCTCAGTTGTGTCCGACTCTTAGCGACCCCATGGACTGCAGCCTACTAGGCTCTTCCGTCCATGGGATTTTCCAGGCAAGAGTACTGGAGTGGGTTGCCATTGCCTTCTATATAAAATTGAGAAGCCCCTAAATATAATGATATAAAAAGATCTCCTGTGTGTTTGTGTATGCGTGTGTGTGCGCGTGCATCTATCTGTATATGAATGAAGGATGTATAAAAACCAACGTCATTTGTTGCCCATGAGTAGATCTGGGTATCTCAGGGACAGGTAGAAGGGAGATTATTCATGTTGTATACCATTGTACTTTCTGAATTTTAAGCCATGTGAATGCGTTACATAATGATTAGAAGCAATTTTTGCTAGTTGAGTTATTTGACTGTTATACTACTTGTAAAAAACTATACATGCATAGTTTTGATAAACTAACAATTAAATTGAAAAAAACTTTTGTAGCCCTGACGTTTAGCATGTAGAATCCTAATACCCTGACTAGGGCTTAAACCTTCACCCTCTGAAGAGGAAGTGTGGAGTCTTAAACTACCAGACTGCCAGGGAAGGCCCTAAAAATTAAGATTAAAAAGATGTATGTGTTAAATAAGAAATAAAAGAACTGTGCAAAATGATTACCATTTCTTAAAACATTGTATACACATACAGATAGATACATTGACAGAAGCAAAGAAAAAAGTCTAAAGGATATAAAATCATAAAAGTTGTTATCTTTGTGGGTAACATTAGATAGAACCCACTGTGTATTGAGAACCCACTTCTCAATTCAATTGAGTTGAGAATACTTCCAAATTGAGAACAATTCAAACAATTGAGAAGTGTATGGCATGCATTTTATCTCATACACTTTTCAAGGGTTTGAATTTAAGGGCATGCATACATTTGTAATTAGAAAGTAATGTTTAAGAATTATGAGACAAATTAAAATTAGAAAAAAAGGAAAAAACCCTCCAACTTGACAATTATTTAGAGGAAACTTGATGATGCTTATAGGAACTAGAAAGATTAATTTTCTAAAATAATTCTAGGAAGACTGGAATGTGTGCTAATTTCCCCACCTTGTTTAACCTTAATCCACCTGAACAGTTGTCTCAGTTAGTTAATTTCTTAAAATATCTAGAATCAAATTTTAGTTGCAAATATAAAAAGTTCCTGCAACTGGGATTAGGGGATTAGGAATTGTTTGAGAGGGGCTGGGATGTGGCCATGCCAGAAGATGTATCTAGGTCTGAACGTCCAGAGACCCCCTGAGTTGCTCTTAACATTAGAGACTGTTGTGTTGTTTAGTTGCTAAACATGGGGTCGCCAGGAGTTGGACACAACTGAGCAACTGAACTGAACTAAACTTAGTCGCTAAGGTGTGTTCAGTTCTGCGACCCGGTAGCCCTCCAGGCTCCTCCTATTCATGGGATTTCCCAGGCAAGCATACTGGAGTGGGTTCTCCCTGCTTTCTCCAGGGGATCTTATCGACCCAGGGATTGAACCCACATTTCCTGCACTGCCAGGTGAATTCTTTACCACTAAGCCACCGGGAAGCCCAGCGTTAGAAATTATCTAGTCCTTAAAGGTACTCGTTGAGAAATCATATTGTATGAGTTTGGGGAAAGCAAAGGTCATGCTGTTCAATCTATTTTTCTATATTCCCTGTCTTAAAATGGAATGATACAGAAATTACCATGGCTCTCCATAAAGATGCCATGAAATTCATGAAGATTCATATTTTTAAGGAAAATTTTTCTCTTTTTGGCTTTTTACTCATCTGTATCAACCATTATGCTGTACACCTTAAATTTATACAATGATGTATGTCAACTATATCTCAATAAAATTAGGCGGGGTGGAATTCTTACAGTAACTCATGTGAGAGATAAAAGTGGCCTGAACAAGCTTAGTCAGTTGGGGTGGAGAAGAAGGTGCATTTTTTGATAAGCATTTAGATTTTAAATTATCTTCTAGATAAGTGCTCAAAGATATAATGAAGATGACTTGAGTGAACAGATAGATAATGATACTATTGACTGAAATATCAAATGAGAGAGCAGGAGGAGGTATTTGAAATAAGAGGATGAATTTTGTTTTGGATATATTGAATTTGGTTGGCTGAGGCCAGCCATGGGGCCATTGTTTGAAGTGGACAAAGTCTCTCATGTGTGACAGAATGAACAGGTCTGGGGTTGGAAGTTCAATGGAGGCTCAAATCTAAACTTTGGTGGTTGAGTGATCCTGAACATAATCTCTGTCACTGGATTTACTAAGGCATTTTAAAAGTCCCCTTGACTACATTTGTCTTTTTCCCTAGTATTTGCACTGTCAAATACTGTCATTTAACCACATGTGGCTTTTTAACTCTTGAAATGTGGCCAAATCCAAATTCAGATGTGTGGGGAAGGGGGGAGGGATAAATTAGGGGTTTGAGATTAACATACACACACTACTATATACAAAATAGATAGATAAACAAGAAGAACCAACTATATAGCATAGGAAGCTATACTCAATATTTTGTAATAACCTATAATGGATAAAAATCTGAAAAAAGAATATACATGTGTACATATATGTATAACTGAATCACTTTGATGTACACCTGAAACTAAAACAACATTGTAAATCACTATACTTCAACTTTAAAAAAAATCCATGGGGAATTCCCTAGCAATCTATTGGTGAGAACTTGGCACTTTTAGTCCTGTGGCCCGGGGTTCAATCTTTGGTCAGGGAACTAAGATTCCCACAAGCCAAGCAGTGAGGCAAAAAAAAAAAGTCCAAATTGAGATGTGCTGTAAATATAAAATACACATTGATTTTTAAGATATCAAACATAAAAACCTAAGATATCTCATTAATAATATTTTATGTTGGTTAATTGTTGAAGTGATATTTTGGATATGTTGGGCTCAATAAAAATATATCATTCAAAAAAAAATTTTTAAAGGGTATTGCTTTTTGCCTTTCATAAAGTCAGTTGCTTTCCTTCTTTTGATAGTATATAATTTACTAAAATTATAAAAGATAATTATCATCTGACTAGTAAGAATAGTAGAAATAAAAGAACTAAACAAAGTTTCATGATGAATGAACCCATTCTGGCCCATTTTGGGATGAAGCCTAAGAGAGACAAAGTGGAGAACACTTAAAGTTGTTGTTTTTTTTTAAACATATAGAAAAATTGCAAGAATAGGACAGAGAATTTCTGAATATTATTTATTCAAGTTCAACAGCTTTTTTTTGCCACATTTGCATTCTCTGTCTCTAGATATTTTATTTTTTGAACCATTTGAGAATAGATTGCATGCACTATGCCTCCTTATCTCTTCATACCTCAGTGCGTTTTTACTATGAAAAATACTTTATATAATTGCCACACAATTATCAAATGTGGGAGCTACTTTTTTCTAATCTGTGGTCCATATTCCAACTTTGTCAACTGTTTCAATTAATCTTTAATAGTATTTCCCCTGCTCTGGTACAAGTTACAATTTAGATCATGTGTCGACTTTAGTTGTTAAATCTCCTTGTGTTTGTGTGCTAAGTCATTTCAATTGTGTCTGACACTTCTCAACACTAAGGACTGTAGTCCACCATGCTCTTCTGTCCAAGGTATTCACTAGGCAAGAATATTGGAGTTGGTTGCCAGCCCTCCTCCAGGAGATCTTTCTGACCCAGGGATTGAACCCACATCTCTTTACATCTCCTGCATTGGCAGGGGAGTTCTTAACCAGGGAAGTCCCATCAAGTCTCTTTAGTCCCTTTTACTAAATAGCTCCTCCACATTTTTTTCTGGGAGGGAATTCTTTCATGACAGTTATTTAAGAGAATGTTCTTTAATACGGGTTTGGTTGACATTTCCTCACAATTAGATTCAAGTGACATTATGCCCTTCTCAAGAGTGTCTCATCTGGAGGCCTGTGGTCACTGATTAAAGTGTTGCCTAGTTTTTCCACTGTATAGTTGCTTTTCCCCTCTTCTGTTACCTAAACACAAGTCAATATGCCTGGTGCACAGTGAGGCCAAACAATACCAAAATGTGAGAGTCTGGAACACAGAAAGGTTTATTGAAGGCCATGCAAGGAGATGAGTGGCTCATACCTTAAAAACTCCAAACTCCCCCAAAACTCTCAACAAAGCCCTTTTCTAGGAAAGATGGGGAAAGGGCGTAGTTAGCTGTTGCAAATTTCCTGGTGTCAGATCCCTTGGTTCTTGGTGTCCACTCATGGTCAGGTACTGATGCTTCTGTAAACCTGCACCAAACAGGTGGCGCTAGTGGTAAAGAACCCGCCTGCCAATGCAGGAGACATAAGAGATACAGGTTTGATCCCTGGGTTGGGAAGATCCCCTGGAGGAAGGCATAGGAACCCACTCCAGTATTCTTGCCCAGGAAATCCTATGGAAAGAGGAGCCTGGTGGGCTACAGTCCATGGGGTTGCAAAGAGCTGGACACAACTGAAGCGACTTAGCATGCATCACCAAACAAATGTTATTCTCTGTTCTGACAAGAAAGGGCCAGATTCCAAGGCACAAACTGTCACCCTTTGAGGTCAGGTCCTGGCTAAGAAGGGGCGGCTTAAAGTTGGTGGCTGTTATCACTGGGGGAGCCAGGCATCTAGGACTCAGCTGGCCCTAAGCCTCCTCAGGCCGCCCACACGGCAGAGGCAGAACCACAGACTACACCCCAGGCAGGCAGACAATGTCATTACTTCACAGAGGCAGGACTGGGGAGAGGGTCACTGCTGTCTCAAGGCCTGGGCCCAGCCCAGTGGGCTGCCTCGGCAAGGTCTGTGGTGCTCTGCAGGACACACCCCCTTAGCCTGTTCCCTGCCTGCAGCTCACCCACTGGCCCGAGGCCAGGTGAGCCTGAGAGTCCCAGTGAGAAGGCCAGGATCCACTCTTACCTCATTCTTCACCTGATGATCACCATTCCACTGACCATTAGCTGAATGGACCACTAACGGTCACTTACTGACAGGTGGTCCTTGGGGGAGGGGCTCACTGTAGTGGCAACCAATGGCTGAGCAGGACTACTAACAGTTACTGCTCATTGACAGTTGCTTGCTGGAGGGAGCAGTCCCCTGTAAGCATCCTGTGTTAGTGGTTTTGGGGTAACCATTGCCTGGTAATGGGTTGTGTGGTAATGGTGCCCAGCAATGGCCATATGCTAAGGGTTGGGCCTGCCCCACTCTATTATACTTCTAAAAAATAGAAGATCCATGAAGAGATACTTTGAAGATTTGAAAAAAATACTGCTTCTCATCAAACTTTCCCCCTAGGTTTAGAATCCATTGATGATGTTTTCCAAACCAATCTTTTCTATGATAGTTGCAAAATGGTGATTTTCCAACTGCACCATTCTCTACATCTATCAGTGGGCAAGCTCTATAGAGAACAGCTTTTCCTTTTCCCCATCTTTCTCTTTCATTAGAATACATGAATAAATTCTTATTTTATTCAATGGATCATAATTCATCACTGTTCTTATTTTGATACTCTAGTTATCCCACATTTGCCCGATGAGAGGCCCTTCAAGCAGGCTGCTATTGACATACCCTCATTTTATTTTTTGAGCACTTATTTCTGACACAACAGGATGTTCCAGATCGTCTTGTACCTTCCTGTGCTAGCCCTGAAATCAGCCATTTGTTCAAGAAGATTTGATTCCTTTTCATGGTGGAAAATATTTAGAATCAAGATCTGTGCAGGCAGTCTTTAATTTTGAAGTTATTATCAATCATAAGATTAAGAGAAATATATATATATCAACTTTTATTAATCATATTTATGGCTGAGTTAGCTATTTCTTTTTTTCCCCCTCTTTGTGGTAAGAAAGAAGGAAATATTAAGCTTGTTTTTAAAATTTTGTCTTATTTACTCAAATATAATTCTGGCTACAATATTGGCAAAGAACACTGACTGCAACAGAAACTATGGATCATAAGTCTCTCAATAGCTCCTTAAACATAACATATCCTCAAAAGAAAATTATGAAGAAAAACTGTATAAGTTTTGAAATACTATAATCTGTGGAATCCTAAAGATAAGCATAATGGAACATGGGGCATTTCATTAAATTCATTTTAAAGGAATTTAATCAAAGCTCTATAAAACAATACTTCATCATCAGATTCTTGTTGCAAAAGATGTTTTGCTTCTTACAGTGGTGTCATGTGATGCAAACTGCTATGGTAATATCTCACATTATTTTTATGTGATAAAGGCAGATGAACTATACAATGTTTGAAATAAGTATGTCAATTTCTATTTTAAGTGAATTAAATTAAATATTTACTCTGTCTCTTGATAACAAGGTCTTCAAACAATAATACACTTTTGAAATATTGAAGATGAAATAAAAAGATCATATTTTACATGTCACACTACTAGCGACAAGCTTTCCAGGTGGCCCAGTGGTAAAGAATCCACCTGCCAAGGCAGGAGACATAAGAGACATGGGTTCCATCCTTGAATAGGGAAGATCCCCTGGAGGAGGGCCTGGCAACCTGCTCCAGTATTCTTGCCTGGAAAATCCTGTGGACAGAGGAGCCTGGCAGGCTACAGTCCAGAGGGTTGCAAAAGAGTTGAACACGACTGAGCACAGTACTAGGGACAAAGACCAAGTTCATTTTTTATTGCATGTACTTTGCATTCATTTTCAGACCTATTATTATGTGGAAACACTTGGGTCACTTTAAAAAAAATCCAAATTGTGAGCACCATCCTGATTACTTTAACATCATATCTCTTAAGCCAGGAATATGTGTTTTTAAAATTTCCCCAGATAATTCTGAGACAGTTGATCATCAGACTCACTTGGGAACCACTGAATGTGGCAAAAATACACTTATACCAGGGTTTAAGTCTTATTATATATACATAAGTTGTCCAAGGGCAGGAACTGTGCTTATAAAATTTTATAAGCCCAGTACCTATTAGGAACCTTGCATGTTGTAGATATTCAATACATGTTTATGAAAAGAATTTTAACTTCAAACTTTATTTGAGTCTTAATTTGTGCAGGGAATATAAACCTACTTTAGTGGTATTATATATCACATGTCAGGAATCACCTTGGATAGCAGGCAGGTAGAAAGACAATATTGGATTTGTGTACCAGTTTCTAATGCAGAATACAGTTGTGTTCAGTTATGACCCTGAATTTCGATAACTTAATCTATGCTCCTGAAAATGGAGACAGAGTACTCACATTTACAAGGCTAGTCTAGTTTGTAAATTGTCTGTATTGTCTCTTCTGTATTGTCCCTCTTTCCCCTAAATGTTCTGCTTGATGATAGTTTTTGTTTGTTTGTTTTTTAAAGTAGCTGACATTTGTATGGTTTAAAACAGACTTCTCAAAGTATGGTTCATGGACTCCTGGGGGTTTCCTGAGTCCCTTCTGGTGATATGTAAGGGCAAGACTTTTTTCCTAATAACAATAAGCTGTAATTTGTCTTTATCACTTTCATTCTCTGAGTGTACAGTGGAGCTTCCCAGTGGCTATTTGATGACTGATATGGAAACAGATTAGGCTTTGCTGGTAGCTCAACTGGTAAAAAATCCGCCTGCAACGCAGGAGACCAGGGTTCAATTTCTGGGTTGGGAAGATCCCCTGGAAGAGGGCATGGCAACCCACTCCAGTATTCTTGTCTGGAGATACATTTGTATGGTTTAAAACAGACTTCTCAAAGTATGGTTCATGGACTCCTGGGGGTTTCCTGAGTCCCTTCTGGTGATATGTAAGGGCAAGACTTTTTTCCTAATAACAATAAGCTGTAATTTGTCTTTATCACTTTCATTCTCTGAGTGTACAGTGGAGCTTCCCAGTGGCTATTTGATGACTGATATGGAAACAGATTAGGCTTTGCTGGTAGCTCAACTGGTAAAAAATCCGCCTGCAACGCAGGAGACCAGGGTTCAATTTCTGGGTTGGGAAGATCCCCTGGAAGAGGGCATGGCAACCCACTCCAGTATTCTTGTCTGGAGAATCCCCATGGACAGAGGAGTCTGGCAGGCTACAGCCCATGAGGTTGCAAAGAGTCAGACACGACTAATTGACTAAGTGTGCACAGACACACTCATGGAAACAGATTAAAGAAGAAAAGATATGAGAATCATCTTATTTCTACAAACCACACATTAAAAAATTAACAGAAAAGTAAAACCATGATGCATGAAAAATAGTTATTATTTTAAAATATCTATGTCAACATACAATGTGCTCGTTTCAATGACTAAAAAACTAAAATTTTCAAGTTTTAATTTCTAAAACATGACAAGTATTGATAGCTATAACACATAAAAGTTGTTGGAGTTCTCAACAATTTTTAAGAGTGTAAAGGGGTCTGAAACTAAAAAGTTTAAGATGAGTGACTTATGTTTTTACATGACATTTAATAATTAGCTGAAAAGGTCATTTAGTTTTATATAGACAAATTTAGACTTTTTTTTTTTTTCTGGCTGGACCACATGGCACGTGGCCCCCACTAGGGATCAACTCCCGCTCCTGCAGGAAGACTGGAAGCTGTGAGTCTTAACCACTGGACAGCCAAGGAAGTCCCTAGACAAATTCTGACTAAAACCAGGATTGAATTTTATCAATTCCCAATAACTGACCTTTGTCCAAAATTTATGTATTGATAACTTTCTTTTTCTTATTCTGAGAAACACTTGACCGAGCTACCAGTTAAGATTCCATGAGCCCCCAAAGTGTTTTTTGATACTAACCTATGACACAATTTGAAATGCCCATCATCAGTGTGAATGGTGAGCTGCTTGAGAAGGATACCATGCTAAGTGCCTTCTAGTAAACGGGGAAGGATGTCTTCATTAGATTTTTCATTTAACAGATAACAGGCTCTAAATAGAAAGAAATATGAAAAGGCACATTTTGATAGCTAAGAAGCAAATCAGCCAAGATTCCTAACTCCTGAGGCAAGCGGATCCAGAGGACAGCAGATTGAAGAAAACTGCTTAAGACGTCCTTGGTGATCTTTAGATTAGGTCTGTTTCAGCTCTAGCATTTGCTCATTACCTCGGGGTCTTAGCCTGCAATTGAATAGAAAGTTTTTATCTGCAGGATGGTTGTAAACAAACATTGGGTTGCTTGTAAAGTGTGAGCACAGTGTCATGAACGCAATAATGTGTCGTTCTTAGGGTAGAGTGGAGGGACGGTCCTCTGAGAAGAAATGCAGAAAATAGTTGTTCTACTTACTTAACCGAATCCAATGATATTAATAGTTCTATTTGTTGTAGCTTTTTCTACAGCTTTAAGGAAATTTTTGAAGAAACTTTTCTTTAAAATTTCTCTCACATCATCACCAAAATACTGTCATTCTGTTTCCACAGCAGAAGAGGGGACCCTTCTCCATCCTCAGTTCTGATAGGAACATCAGAGAAAAACACGCTACTAATAGATTAGTGACGAAACTCTTCAACAACATTAGTTTGCAAAGAGAACACTTAAAAAAAAAAACACTAGAAGAAGCAGTGAGGAGGTTTCTTAAGTTGAAAAAGCACTTCAAAATCAGGAAATAGGCAAATTTTATTAGATGCCTAAATCTAAACGCAGCTCGAAAATAATTTCCAACTCACTGTGGTCCAGTTCTCTTCACTGACTCCTTTTTGCTTAGCCAACACGAAAAAGGTATCAACGAGGTGGCAACAGGCACAATAAACCTCTTTTTTAACAGATTCCTATACTCCTTGTGTGTCAGGGAGTGAGGGCGATAGAGGTAGAACGCGCAGAGAAAAAACCAGAGAGCGTCTAGGTGACAGCTTACCTTCGCTCCTAAATACTGAGGGGGGCGGGGCCGAGGCCGGNACCCTGATGCTGGGAGGGATTGGGGGCAGGAGGAGAAGGGGACGACCGAGGATGAGATGGCTGGATGGCATCAGGGACTCGATGGACGTCAGTCTGAGTGAACTCCTGGAGTTGGTGATGGACAGGGAGGCCTGGCATGCTGCGATTCATGGGGTCACAAAGAATCAGACACGACTGAGTGACTGAACAGAATGGATGCTAAGAAAATAGACAACCTAGAGAAAATGGACAGATTTTTTAGGAAAGTTCTACCTCCTTCAATTCAAGACTGAACCAGGAAGAAATAGTAATCTTGAACAAGAAAATTAGAAACACTGAAGTTGAAACTGTGATCCATAATCTCCCCCAAGACAAAAGCCCAAGGCCAGATGGCTTCCCAGGTGAATTCCATAAAACATTAAGACAAGAGCTAATACCTATCCTTCCAAACTTTATAAAACAATATAAAACTCTTAAAAGAACACATAGGCAGAATACGGTATGACATAAATCACAGCATGATCTTTCATGACTCACCTCCTAAAATAATGGAAATAAAACCGAAAATAAATAAGTGGGACCTAATTAAACTTATAAGATTTTTTCACAGCAAAGGAATCTATAAACAAAGTGAAAAGACAACCCTCAAGATGGAACAATATAGTAGCAAAGGAACAATTGCTGAATTATTAATTTCCAAACTATGCAAGCAGTTCATACAACCCAATACCAGAAAAACAAACAAGCCCATCAGAAAGTGGGCAAAAGACCTAAACACACATTTCTCTAAAGAAGACCTCAGTTCAGTTCAGTTCAGTTCATTTCAGTCGCTCAGTCATGTCCTAATGTTTGTGACCGCATGAATTGCAGCACGCCAGGCCTCCCTATCCATCACCAACTCCCGGAGTTCACTCAAACTGATGTCCATCGAGTCGGTGATGCCATCCAGCCATCTCATCCTTTGTCATCCCCCTTTCCTCCTGTCACCAATCCCTCCCAGCATCAGAGTCTTTTTCAAAGAGTCAACTCTTCACATGAGGTGGCCAAAGTACTGGAGTTTCACCTTTAGCATCATTCCTTCCAAAGAACACCCAGGACTGATCTCCTTCAGAAAGGACTGATTGGATCTCCTTGCAGCCCAAGGGACTCTCAAGATTCTTCTCCAGCACCACAGTTCAAAAATATCAATAAATCCATGAACACCATTCATTATTAGAGACATACTGATCAAAGCTACTATGAGCTATCACCTCACACCAGACTAAATGGCCATAATCAAGAATTTCATAAAGAAGAAGTGTTGAAGAGGGTCTGGAGACCAAGGGACTCTCAAGATTCTTCTCCAGCACCACAGTTCAAAAATATCAATAAATCCATGAACACCATTCATTATTAGAGACATACTGATCAAAGCTACTATCAGCTATCACCTCACACCAGACTAAATGGCCATAATCAAGAATTTCATAAAGAAGAAGTGTTGAAGAGGGTCTGGAGAAAGGGAACATTTCTGTACTTCTGGTGGGAATGTAGATTGACACAGCCACTATGGAAGATAGTATTGACATTCCTTAAAATAAAACTAGGAATAAAACCACTCTATGACCTAGTAATACCACTACTAGGCATATATCCCAAAGAAATCAAAACTAAAAAAGACACCTGTACCCTAGTGTTCATTGTAGCACTGTATACGATAGACAATGCATGCAAACAACCTAGATATCCATCAAGAGTTTAATAGACAAAGAAGCTATGGTACATATATACAATGGAATACTACTCAGTCATAAAAAGGAGTGCATTTGAGTCAGTTCTGATGAAGTGGATGAACCTAGAGCCTATTATCCAGAGCGAAGTAAGTCACAAAGAGAAAAACCCATATTGTATATTAATGTACTTATAAGCATGATACTGATGAACCTGTTCACAGAGCAGCAATGGAGATACAGACATAGAGAACAGGCTTATGGGCAATGGTGGGGGAGAATGGAGAGAGCAGCATAGATGCATTAACATATGTAAACAGATACCAACAGGAATTTGCTGTATGACTCAGGGAACACAAACCAGGGCTCTGTGATAACCTAGATGTGGTGGGAATGAGTAAGAGGTGGGAGGGAGATTCACGAGGGAGGGGACTTATGTACAACTATGGTTACTTCATGTTGATGTATGACAGATTCAAACCAATATTGTAATGCAATCATCAATCACTTAAAACAAATAAATATTTTTTAAAAAAGAAAATAAGCAGGAAGTTCTCCCCTAAAACTTTAAGAAGTGGCACAGTTCAGTTACTCACACAAGGTCAGGTGTCAGGTTTGTTGTTGATCAATCACTAACCAGTGTCTGACTCTGTGACCCTATGGACTGTAGCACGCCAGGCTCCTCTGTCCTCTACTGTCGCCTGAAGTCTTTCATGTCCATTCAGTCTATGATGCTATCTAACCCATCTCATCCTCTGCTGCCCCCTTCTTTTGCCTTCAATCTTTCTCAGCATCAGGGTCTTTTCCAATGAGTCAGCTCTTTGCATCAGGTGGCCAGAGTATTGGAGCTTCAGCTTTGGCATCAGTCCTTCCAATGAATATTCAGGATTGATTTCCTTTAGGATTGACTGGTTTGATCTTACACTTCAAAGACTCTCAAGAGTCTTCTCCAGCACTGCAATTCAAAAGCATCATTTCATCAGTGCTCAACTTTCTTTATGGTGCAACTCTCAGATCCATACATGACTACTGGAAAAACCATAGCTTTGACTGAATGGGCCTGTGTCAGGAATCTGATGTCTCTGCTTTCAGTACACTGTCTTGATAACTGCAGCCATGAAATTAAAACATGCTTGCTCCCTTAAAGAGAGTTACAACAAGCCTAGACAGGTGTCAAGTTAGTAAATGGTACTTAGGAAGGACAGGGAAGCCTGGTATGCTGCAGTCCATGGGGTTGCAAAGAGTTAGATGCGACTAAGTGACTGAACAACCACCACGACCACATATGAAGGAAACAGTGGAGGGAAGACAAGAAGCTTAGTTGAAACTGCAAAGATCAGTTTGTGAAATTGAACATGTTCAGTTACCACACTTAGCTGTCAGTTTATTCCCACTGAGGACAAGTCTATTTGTTAGACCAACTGAAATACACTATTCAAGTAGTTTGATGATCTTTTCTATCATGATGTATGTTTTTTTCCATACCTCCAAGCAATTGTCCAACACAAGCTGGGTGTCCTACAATTTAGTACATACTAATACCATCTACCTGAAACAGCTTCAGATCCCAGAGGTTAAGGGCTCAGTACCACAAACATGCTGCCCTCCTCACTTCAGAAGCCGATGACAACTCCAGGTGACGCTGCACTTCTGGTCTAATCATTAAGATTGGATCTAGTTACAACTTTGTCTTCAGGTTCAGTTACTTTGCTAGTGTGGCCCATGGAACTCAAAAGAAACTCAGTGGATTAACTCATGACCAGCCAGATGGAAGGGAGGCCCAGGGCAAGGTGTGATAGAAGTTAACAGAAGACATCATGAACCTACTAAGTGTAGAGCTTCCATGCTCTTCCAGGGCTCCACACTCCCAGTTCCTCTAAGCTATGAGTCCTGGAGGTTCTCAGACCAACACATCACTACATGGGCATAAATTATTTATTTATTCACCATTGCTAACTGATGAAACCTCCAGTCCCTTGCCCTTCGCTGGACATCAGGAGGGTAGGGTCGTTGTTTCAACCATCTAGTTATATGGTTGTTTCCCCGAGCAACTAGCCTCCATCATTAGAAGATTTCCAAAAGTCACTGTATTAACATAACAAAAGACATATAGGAAATTCCAAGAGTTTCTGGAATTCTGTTCCCAAAACGGGGACAAAGACCAACTATATATTTTTTTATTGAAAATCACAACATCACAAACCCTAACATTGTTGCAAATTTGTTGGGATGGTATATATTGGCACTGTATTGTATCAATGGCTATAAATTGAACAAAGAAAATTTCTATTTATCTTTGCAAGAACTTGATTTCTTATATTTCTTTTTTTTTCTTTTTTACCAAGTATTAGTGTTAGGTTGTGTTGATTATAATTTTGTCTGCATTTGTTAAGATGTACAATCACTAGTAACATTCATTTTCCAGGCTTACAAATTCTTATTCTGCCTAAGTGCAAGGTTTAGTTCATAGTATAAGATCTTTTCACCAGAAAAACGGATATTTCCCTTTCCTGGAAGTGGAAAGTAACTATCTGTTATCTTAAGCCTCTTGTGTCATTGAACTGTCAGGCACAGAAATCGATATGAACACAGGCTGGGGACATTGAACTCAGCCACCAAACGGTCATTGTCTATTGCTACATCATGTGCACAGGAAACTATATTTGGATAAGGATATTCTCTGAGGCTTCTCCTTTGCACACTTTTCCATGTTCCTATTAAGGTTAATAGAAGACAGCAGGAACTGATAAGTGTGAGATCCCTCTAGATTCTGAGCACTTGGAAATGAAGTTTAGGTTAACCCCACAAGGTAAGAGACATGGACTTTTTCATTGCCAGCTGAAGACAAGGTAGATATATTACCCAGTGTATAAAAACGAATTTATAATTTCAACAGAGTCTACTTTTGAGTCTGCTTTGAGGATTGTTTCATTGTGCTTTCTAGTTTGATTCTTAAAAACATACTTGTGAATTTTTAACTACATTTTCCTCTTTGACTTTATGGTTTTAAAGAAAAATCATTCCCTTTTTCAAAATACAAGACACCTGTGTGGAGTTGTGACTAAATTAAAAAGGTCACAAATATAAATCAGGTGACTCTTGGAAGTTTTAACTTCAGTCTATTGAAAGAGAATAAAGGAAACTTCATTTTAGGATACAGAGTTAATATTGTTATGTAGAAGCATCATTGTTGTTATTGTGGACAATGGTGAACTACACTGATTATTTACTGGTGTGGCCAAGCACCACATCCACCTTCTACACACTGCTATGCCCTCTTAGAGGTTAGTGCTTATAAACTATGTTTCAGATTCTTTTGATTGTCAGGTTTTCCCTGAGTTTTGCCCATAGATTGGAGTGGGAAATCAGAAACAAGATTTCTCCAGCTCTACCAGTGAGGCAGTTGCCCACAGTAGTTAGAGACAGAGATCTGGTGAGAGATCTCCACGAGGAGATCTGGTGATCCAGAGGGAAAATCCTGTTAGATTTCTGCTAGCCTGTTCCTCTTCTTCTCTAGACCCAGAACTAACTGCAAAACCATATCTCCAACAACAGAGGGGTGGTTGGAAGCTGAAGGTTCATCCAGGAACTGTAGAACCTCGTGTTTTTGGATCTAACGCAAGTTTCCCAACCTGGTAAGTTTTTATTGTGGTTTGGACTTTTTGCATTGTGCAGTGTCCTTTGTTCCTCTGTGTGCTTGGTTGTGAGTTTATTCTCTCAGTTCTCTCACACTCCTTGCAACCTCATGGACAGTAGCCTGCCAGGCTCCTCTGTCCATGGAAGTCTTCAGGCAAGAGTACTGCAGTGGATTGCCATGCCCTCCTCCAGGGGATCTTCCCTAGCCAGGGATCCAACCTGCATCTCCTCTGTCTTCTGCACTGCAGGCAGATTCTTTACCTGCTGAGCCATTTGTTCCATTCAGTTCAGTTCAGTCGCTCAGTCGTATCCGACTCTTTGTGACCCCATGCATCACAGTACGCCAGGCCTCCTTGTTCATCACCAACTCCCAGAGTTCACTCAGACTCACGTCCATCGAGTCCCTGATGCCATCTGGCCATCTCATCCTCTGTCATCTCCTTCTCCTCCTGCCCCCAATCCCTCCCAGCATCAGAGTCCTTTCCAATGAGTCAATTCTTTGCATGAGGTGGCCAAAGTACTGGAGTTTCAGCTTCAGCATCAGTCCTTCCAAAGAAATCCCAGGGCTGATCTCCTTTAAAATGGACTGATTGGATCTCCTTGCAGTCCAAGGTACTCTCAGGAGTCTTCTCCAACACCACAGTTCAAAAGCATCCATTTTTCGGCGCTCAGCTTTCTTCACAGTCCAACTCTCTCATCCATACATGACCACTGGAAAAACCATAGCCTTTGACTAGACAGACATTTGTTGGTAAAGTAACGTCTCTGCTTTTTAATATGCTATCTAGGTTGGTCATAACTTTCCTTCCAAGGAGTAAGCATCTTTTAATTTCATGGCTGCAATCACCTTCTGCAGTGATTTTGGAGCCCAAAAAGTTCTTGTTAAATCTAAATTCTAACTTATCTTGTAATACTCTGTCTCACTCTCCACGTCTCTGTCTCTTTCTTCTCCAAGCCTGGCCAATTGCAGTGCATAAGTCAGGCTTAGTTTCCTAGGTCACTCTGATTAGGTGCGCTCCTTGTATACGGACAGAATAAGGTTAAGTCAGTTGAAGGACTCTTTCTTTAATAGACAATTTCACACTGTACATGCTTATAAATATGACTCATGTTTGGTGGAAACTGCTATAGCATATGATGTTGAAATATATACACTTCTCTTTCCTTTTGTTCTTTTACATTTAATTTATTATCTGTGAAAGTTTTGTGCCTTTTCTATATGTCTAAACCTGTATAGTACATTTCATAGAACATCATTCCTGTTTTCATTATACTCAACCATTTGACATCTTACTGCCAGTTGTAAGTGGGATGTTTGAACACTCACCTACTTCTCAGTGGTCAGTGCTTTTATTCCATTCATCTTTTCCTTCTCCTGGCATGATTTGGTTACATTCTTTCTACTGTGCAGAATATTTAATTCATACAAATATAAGTCTATCCATGCCCCAGTTCTTATTTCAGTCTCAGTTCTGGAAAAAAATATACAAAATGTTTAATATCATGATATTGCCTATTTCCCACATCATCTTTTGAAATGTATATTAGACCAAAAAGAGTCTCAGAATCTTCAAGGCCCCTTCTTACCTTGCCCACAAAAAAAAAAAAAAAAACCAACAAAAAAACACCCTTCTTTAGAAACTGAACAGTGCGGGTGGAATAAGCTGCATTTTGTTGTTTGGTCACTTGTGTCCCACTATTTGCAACCCCTTGGACAGCATCTCACCAGGCTTTCTTGTCTCTCACTATCTCTAGGAGTTTGCTCCAATTCATATCCATTGGGTCAGTGATGCCATCCAGCCATCTCATCCTCCGTCAAACCCTTCTCCTCCCTTCCTCAATCTTTCCCAACATCAAGGTCTTTTCCAATGCGTTAGCTCTTCACATCAGGTGGCCCAAGTACTGGAGCTTCAGCTTCAGCATCAGTCCTTCCAATGAATATACAGAGTGGATTTCCTTTAGGATTGGCTGGTTTCATTTCATCGCCCTCCAAGGGACTCTCAGGAGAACACCACCGTTTGAAAACATCAATTCTTTGGTGCACAGCCTCCTTTATGATCTACTTCTCACATCCATAGATGATTATTGGAAAAACCACAGCTTGAATATATAGGCATTTTTGGGCAAAGTGATGCTTTTTAAAATTCTGTCTACATTTGTCATAGTTTTTCTTCCAAGGAGCAGGCTTTTTTTTTTTTTTTTCATTTTTAATTTTGAGGCTACAGTAACTCTTGTCAGTGATTTTTGAGTCCTCAAAAATGAAATCTGTCTCTATTTCCATTGTTTCCCCATCTATTTCTCATGGAGTGATGGGACTGGATGCCATAATCTTAGTTTCTTCATGCTGAGGTTTAAGCCAGCCTTTTCATTCTATTCTTTCACCTTCATCAAGAGATTCTTCAGTTCATCTTGGCTCTCTGTAAAGAGCTTGTGTCATCAGCACATCTGAGGTTGTTAATATTTATCTGGCAATCTTGATTTCAGTTTGTGAGTCATCCATCCCAGCATTTCGCATGATGTACTACAAATAAAGTTAAATAACAGGGTGACAATATACAGCCTTGATGTACTCCTATCCCAATTTGGAACTGGCTCATTGTTTCATGTCTGATTCTAACTCTTGCTTCTTGACCTGTGTACAGGTTTCCAAGGTGGTCTGGAATTCCCGTCTCCTGAATTTTCCACAGTTTGTTGTGATCCACAAAGTCAAAGGCTTTAGTGTAGTCAATGAAGCAGAAGTATATGTTGTTCTGGAATTCCCTTGCTTTATCTATGATCCAGCCAATGCTGGCAATTTGATCTCTTGTTCTTCTGCCTTTTCTAAATCCAGCTTATAGATCTGGAAGTCTCAGTTCAGTTCACATACTGTTGAAGCTTAGCTTGAAAGATTTTGAGCATTATATTGACAGTATGTGAAATGAACATAATTATGTGATAGTTTGAATATTCTATGGAATTGTCCTTCTTTGAGATTAGAAAGACAACTGACCTTTCCCAGTCCTGGGGCCTCTGTTGAGTTTTCCAAATTAGCTGGCATATTGAGTGCAGCACTTTATTGCCATTATCTTTTAGGATTTGAAATAGCACAGTTGGAACTCCATCACCTCCGCTAGCTTTGTTTGTAGTAATGCTTCCTCAGAACCACTTGACTCCAGGATTTCTGGCTCTAGGTGAGTGTCACACCATCATGGTTATCTGGTTCACTAAGACTTTTTTTTTTTTTTAAACTTTATTTTACTTTACAATACTGTATTGGTTTTGCCATACATCAACATGAATCTGCCATGGGTGTACATGTGTTCCCAGTCCTGAAACCCCTCCCACCTCCCTCCCCATACCCTCTCTCTGGGTCATCCCAATCCACCAGCCCCAAGCATCCTGTATCCTGCATTGAACCTAGAGAGGCGATTCGTTTCTTATATGATATTATACATGTTTCAATGCCATTCTCACAAATCATCCCACCCTCTCTCTCTCCAACAGAGTCC
>SJXQ01003601.1:0-87243 GCA_006408695.1 Aepyceros melampus | reverse complement strand
AATCACTGCAGATGGTGACTGCAGCCATGAAATTAAAAGACGCTTACTCCTTGGAAGAAAAGTTATGACCAACCTAGATAGTATATTCAAAAGCAGAGACATTACTTTGCCGACTAAGGTCCGTCTAGTCAAGGCTATGGTTTTTCCTGTGGTCATGTATGGATGTGAGAGTTGGACTGTGAAGAAGGCTGAGCGCCGAAGAATTGATGCTTTTGAACTGTGGTGTTGGAGAAGACTCTTGAGAGTCCCTTGGACTGCAAGGAGATCCAACCAGTCCATTCTGAAGGAGATCAACCCTGGGATTTCTTTGGAAGGAATGATGCTAAAACTGAAGCTCCAGTACTTTGGGCACCTTATGCGAAGAGTTGACTCATTGGAAAAGACCCTGATGCTGGGAGGGATTGGGGGCAGGAGGAGAAGGGGACGACAGAGGATGAGATGGCTGGATGGCATCATGGACTCAATGGACGTGAGTCTGAGTGAACTCCGGGAGTTGGTGATGGACAGGGAGGCCTGGTGTACTGCGATTCATGGCGTTGCAAAGAGTCGGACACGACTGAGTGACTGAACTCAACTGAACTGATTAAAGAATTTGCAAGTTATCTTTTTTTCTCAGTAATCTGAGTCTTATTAATCCATTTCTCTGATAAGAGGTTGGACAGAGGCAATTCTTTTTAATTGTCAAAGACTAGTTCTTTCTATCTAGAAATTTGTAGAATTTTTTCATAACTTTCAGAGTTCAACAATTTTTTGCCAGAATATGCCTTTTTATAAAATCTTTTCTCATCAACACTACTTGGAATTTGATGAGGAATTTTAATGAGCAAGCTTTATTTGGCTTAGAGAAAATTTAGTGTGCGGTGTGTGTGTGTGCTCAGTCATGTCTGACACTTTGTGATCCCATGGAAGGTAGCCCTCCAGGCTCCTCTGTCCACAGAATTTTCCAGGCAAGAATACTGGAGTGAATTGTCATTCTCTCCTCCAGGAGATCTTCTTGACCCAGGGATCAAATTTGTGTCTCCTGCGTCTCCTGAATTGGCAGGTGGATTCTCTGCCATTAGGGCAAACTGTGAATCCCCAAAGTTTATTTTACTGTTTGTTTAATCATTGTCTCTTCTCCATGTATTCTTTTTTCCTTCTCTGTAACTATTTTTCAAATGATACATGCCTTTCTTCTATTTAATCTTTAAGCCTCTTATCTTCACTCATATTTTCCATGTGATATTCTTTTGTATTGTATTTGGGCTATCTTAGCTCTTTTTCAATAGTCCCCATACTATAAATTAACTGCAGAGATGTCTGTGCGAGATTATGTATCATTTCCATACATGTGCATCCTTAAATAGTCTTCCTCTAAGGTTTCATTTTAATAAAGAACTGTATGAAATGTTTGTTGCTTTTTTTGTGCAGACTGCTGGACCCCTCAGGTGAGTGGTTCCCTTTGAACTTCTCACTGTGTCTTGGCTATAGTTGTCAGAATACTGTCATAGGTTGGGCTCCTTGGGAAACAGGATTAGAATGGAAATTTATGTGTGTGCAGTTCATGCGTGCTAAGTTACTCCAGTCATGTCTGACTCTTTGCGACCCTATGGACTGTAGCCTGCCAGGCTCCTCTGTCCATGGGATTCTCCAGGCAAGAATCCTGGAGTGGGTTATTGTGCCCTCCTCCAGGGGTCTTTCCCACCCAAGGATAAACCCCGCCATCTCTTGTACTTCCTGTGTTGACAGGCAGGTTCTCCACAACCAGTGCCACTTGGGAAGCCCACTCTGTATGTTTAAAGACCCACAGTTTAAACATATATATATATATAATCTATAAAAAAATATTCGCTATGTTGTACACCTGAAACTGAAAAGGAGTCTCCTTAAAACCAAAATCCCTTATTGAGTTTATTATTAATCTCTCTATCCAAAACTTTATTCATTTCTTTCTCCCCTTTGACTTCAACCCTGCACTAACACTAATCAACCAGTGTCAGATGACTAAAGTTACTGCTATTGACACTTCCATGAGTGCACAAGGGAAATTTATGTATTGAACCTCTATTAGGGAGTGATCTTTGGATCAATGCCTATGGAAGAGAAGGGAAGGAGGCCGAAATGAGCAGAGGAAAAAGTTGAGCTACAAGGAAGGCTTCTGTTTCAGCCAACTCCATGGGGAGCTGTGGTGTCGGGATGGCTCATTCTGAACTGGGGTGAGGGAACTGAACTTCTCTTACCTTGCATTGATCAGTAATGTGATGGAAGCGCTTCCAAACAAATTTGCAAAAAAAAAAACAGTTTTGCAAATTTCTCCAGCTGAAGCAAGGCCTAAAGATGAGCAGCTGAGAGCTGGCTTCTGGCACTATTATTTTTGTTTTTTTAAATATAAATTTATTTATTTTAATTGGAGGCTAATTACTTTACAATATTGTATTGGTTTTGCCATACATCAACATGAATCCGCATGGGTGTACACGTGTTCCCCATCCTGAACTCCCCCCACCTCCCTCCCCATTACATCCCTCTGGGTCATCCCAGTGCACCAGCCGTGAGCATCCTGTCTCATGCATCGAACCTGAACTGGTGATTTGTTTCACATATGATATTATACATGTTTCAATGCCATTCTCCCAAATCATCCCACTCTCTCCCTCACCCACAGAGTCCAAAAGACTGTTCTATTGGAGAAGGCAATGGCACCCCACTCCAGCACTCTTGCCTGGAAAATCCCATGGATGGAGGAGCCTGGTAGGCTGCAGTCCATGGGGTCGCTAAGAGTCGGATACCACTGAGCGACTTGACTTTCATGTATTGGAGAAGGCAATGGCAACCCACTCCAGTGTTCTTGCCTGGAGAATCCCAGGGACAGGGGAGCCTGGTGGGCTGCCATCTATGGGGTTGCACAGAGTTGGACACGACTGAAGCGACTTAACAGCAGCAGCAGCAGTGTCTCTTTTGCTGTCTCTCATACAGGATTATCATTACCATCTTTCTAAATTCCATATATATATATGTTATTATACTGTATTGGTGTTTTTTCTTTCTGGCTTACTTCACTCTGTATAATAAGGCTCCAGTTTCAATCACCTCATTGGAACTGATTCAAATGTAATCTTTTTAATGGCTGAGTAATACTCCATTGTGTATATGTACCACCACTTTCTTATCCATTCATCTGCTGATGGACATCTTGGTTGCTTCCATGTCCTGGCTATTATAAACAGTGCTGCAATGAACATTGGGGTACACATGTCTCTTTCACTTCTGGTTTCTTCAGTGTGTATGCCCGCAGTGGGATTGCTGGGTCATAAGGCAGTTCTATTTCCAGTTTTTTAAGGAATCTCCACACTATTCTCCATAGTGGCTGTACTAGTTTGCATTCCCACCAACAGTGTAAGAGGGTTCCCTTTTCTCCACACCCTCTCCAGCATTTATTGCTTGTAGACTTTTGAATTGCAGCCATTCTGACTGGTGTGAAATGGTATCTCATTGTGGTTTTGATTTGCATTAGTCTGATAATGAGTGATGTTGAGCATTTTTTCATGTGTTAGTGATCTGCACGCCTTCTTTGGAGAAATGTCTGTTTAGGTCTTTGGTCCACTTTTTGATTGGGTCTTTTATTTTTCTGGAATTGAGCTGCAGGAGTTGCTTGTATATTTTTGAGATTAGTTATTTGTCAGTTGCTTCATTTGCTATTATTTTCTCCCATTCAGAAGGCTGTCTTTTCACCTTGCTTATAGTTTCCTTTGTTGTGCAGAAGCTTTTAAGTTTAATTAGGTCCCATTTGTTTATTTTTGCTTTTATTTCCAGTATTCTGGGAGGTGGGTCATAAAGGATCCTGCTGTGATCTATGGTGGAGAGTGTTTTTGCCTATGTTCTCCTCTAGGAGTTTTATAGTTTCTGGTCTTATGTTTAGATCTTTAGTCCATTTTGAGTTTATTTTTGTGTATGGTGTTAGAAAGTGTTCTAGTTTCATTCTTTTACAAGTGGTTGACCAGTTTTCCTAGCACCACTTGTTAAAGAGATTGTCTTTAATCCATTGTATATTCTTGCCTCCTTTGTCAAAGATAAGGTGTCCATAGGTGCATGGATTTATCTCTGGGCTTTCTATTTGTTCCATTGATCTATATTTCTGTCTTTGTTCTGGCACTATTCTTAACAGAAGAATTATTCTTTCTTAAATGAAATGTATGTAGTGCATTACAGAATTCACCTCATGAGTTAAAATCTTGATAGAGGAGGTATGCCACCTGCCAAGAATTCATTCCAATCATATATGTGGGGAACAGGGGAATGACAGCTAGGAGGATCATGGACAAAAAGAGCCTCCTGTGAGTAAGATCTGCGCCCAGGGCTGGCTTCTTGGGGGTCTTTCTTCTGCAGTCTCATAGAATCTCATGCTTAGAAGTGCTTCATGCTTGGTTTATTGTTCCACTTTTGCCATCTTTAAATTCTTAATCATTTTTTTACTAGAAACTGCATATTCATTCACACTGAGCTTCAAAAATATATGTAGCTGGCCCCACTTGGGCCCCAAGACTCCACTCATTACCTGGCCCATATGGTCTCATTCTGTCAGGCAGGTCACGCCTCTGAGTATCACTGCTAACTTGAATTCTATGTTCAGTTGTCCTCTGAATACCTTATCCTTTCCTCTGTCTGAAGTTACTCAAGTAAATGAGATGAGTTTCTTAGAAGTCAGAGGGGATAATTACTGTATCGTTTGCAATGTTACTTTTTTCTTGGCAAGTTGACGGACTCTAGGTCTGAAAATTGGTCAAAGAATGATGTCCTTTATCATTGTTGCTTCCTTTGGCCTCTTGGTCATTCATCTTTGATTTCTTATGACCAAAGTCAACAAATAGTAGCCTTAGAATTTTGTTCCTGAATTGCCTTGTTCTAAAGACTATCTCTAATAATTCTTTTCAGATAAGGCTTCCTTGCTGTCTACCAGATTTCTATCCATCAGTCACTGCCATCCATTCTGTATTATTTTTGTATCTTCTAATCCTTTCACGGTTAAAGATCTTGATTCTATAATGGAGTTGCCAACTGTCAGTCCTAGCTACAAAGGAGAGCTACCACCAGACCTCTTAGAGATATTGGTGTCCCTTCTAAGGATGCAACTTTTCTTGCTTTTGTGATCCTCAAGGTCTTCCCTTGGGTCATGGTCATCTGCAGGGGTTGCCAGCATTACATAGGACTACCTCCCACACCCCTATCCCCAAATTTCCTCCTCTGTGAATCTTTTAAATTCTTCTTTCACTGTCTTCCTCACAGTTATGGCAATTCTATCTCACAATGTATGAGCCATTTCTTTTATCATGCTCTAACCATTCTAGAAGTGTTTACATTGTGAGGACTTTTTAGAACATTAAACTATATCTCTGAGAAAAACATCCATATTAGTAAGTTATTTTATCAAATTTATGTTCAGTGCTTGCCATTGCTTTAGCACTCTCAAAATCCAATCCCAAGCAGAGTCTTTCAACTCCTTCAGGACATATTTTTCTATCCTACAGTTCCTTTAGGGTCAACAGTCAGCCTTCTGTATTTTCAAGGTCCACATTGGAAGATTCAATCCACCATGGATGGAAAATATTAGATTAAGAAAAAAAAAATTACAGGAATTTCCAAAAACCAAAGCTTGAATTTGGTGTAGTGCACAACTGTTTACATCATATTCACATTGTATTTGGTATTATAAGTAATTCAGAGATGACTCAAAGTGTAGGGGAGGATGTGCACTGGTTAAATGCAAATATTAAACCATATTACATGAGGAACTTGAGCATCTGTATTAAAAAGCAGAGACATCACTTTGTGAACAAAAGTCTGTCTAGCCAAGGCTATGGTTTTTCCAGTGGTCATGTATGGATGTGAAGAAAGCTGAATGCCGAAGAATTGATGCTTTTGAACTGTGGTGTTGGAGAAGACTCTTGAGAGTCCTTGGACTGCAAGGAGATACAACCAGTCCATCCTAAAGGAGATCAGTCCTGGGTGTTCATTGGAAGGACTGATGTTGAAGTTGAAACTCCAATACTTTGTCCACCTCATGCAAAGAATTGACTCATTGGAAAAGACCCTGATGCTGGAAAAGATTGAGGGCAGGAGGAGAGGGGATGACAGAGGATGAGATGGTTAATTGGCATCATCGACTCAATGGACATGGGTTTGTGTGGACTCTGGGAGTTGGTGATGGACAGGGAGGCCTGGCATACTGTGGTTCACGGGGTCACAAAGAGTCGGACACGACTGAGAGACTGAACTGAATTGAACTGAGCATCTGTGGATTTTGGTATCTGTGAGTTTTTCCTGGAAGCAATCCTTGGTGGATACAAAGGGATCACTGTATCTCTGTCCTTCCTTAGCAGGCTTAGCTCACCTTTAACAGGATTGTATGAATTTAATCTGGCTAATGACTCAATAAGCAGGAAAGGAGATGGGAGCAGATCCTGAGGGGAGTGCATATTGTCTTGCAGTGTAGATGACCTTGATAGCCTACAAGAAGTGGAGAAAGCCCTAATAGGGAGGAGTGGGCCATTAATGCAGTCATACCAGATTCAGGAGAATATAGGGACTCAAGATTTTTAGTTTATCAACCCCCATATTCCACACATTCCATTCATATATGTCAGGGCTCCATTTTCCCCTACAAGTCCCTGGCCTTGTCAAGGTAGATATATCAAAGCCAGGAGTTTTACTTTCTGTGGAGCTCAGCTACCTTTGTGATTAAGTCCTGGGGCTTGGTGTTTCTGCTCTTTCTTTTTCCTATAGAGTATGCCAAATATCATCACCTCAAAGAGGCTTACTCTGAATCCTTATTTAAAATTATAACAGCCCTCACCCATACCATTGATCTCTTTAAACTTACTTTAATTTTGTACCTTCTATTAAAGGACATTATTAATTTACTTGTATTTATTTTAATTGTGAGCCTTCCATGCTGTAATTAATTTAACAAGGTTAGGAACATTTGCTTTTTTAATGGACAGTAGTCATGCATCTAGAAGAGTATGACATTTGATATATAGTAGAGGTTAAACTAAATACTGGACACATGAATGAACATTCCATCTACCTGTGCTTTATTGACTATGCCAAAGCCTTTGTGTGGATCACAAGAAACTGTGGAAAATTCTTAAAGAAATGGAAATACCAGACCACCTTAACTACCTCCTGAGAAATCTATATGCAGGTCAAGAAGAAACAGTTAGAACTGGACATGGAAAACAGACTGGTTCCAAATTGGGAAAGGAGTACATCAAGGCTGCATACTGTCACTCTGTTTATTTAACTTATATACAGAGTGCATCATGTGAAATCTGGCCTGTGTGAATCATAAGCTGTAATCAAGATTGCCAGGAGAAATATCACAACCTCAGATATGCAGATGATAGCACTCTAATGGCAGAAAGTGAAGAGGAACTTAAAGAGAGTCTTGATAAAGGTGAAAGAAGAGACTGAAAAAGCTTAAAATTCAGCATTCAAGAAACTAAGATCATGGCATCCAGTCCTGTCAGTCATGGCAAATAGATGGAGAAAATATGGAAACAGTGTCAGATTCCATCTTCATGGGCTCCGAAATCAATGTAGACAGCGATTGCAGCCACAAAATTAAAAAATGCTTAATATTTGGAAGAATAGCTATGTCAAACCTATACAGTGTTTTAAAAAGCCGAGACATCATTTTGCTGACAAAGGTCCATATAGTCAAAGCTATGGTTTTTCCAGTAGTCCTGTATGGATGAAAGAGTTGGATCATAAAGAAGGCTGAGCACCGAAGAATTGATGCTTCTGAACTGTGGTGTTGGAGAAGACTCTTGAGAGTCCCTTGGACAGAGAGGAGATCAAACCATTCCATCCTAAAGGAAATCAACCTTGAATATTCATTGGAAGGACAGATGAAGCTGCAGCTCCAATACTTTGGCCACCTGTTGCCAAGATCTGATTCACTGGAAAAGACCCTGATGCTGGGAAAGATTGAGAGAAAGAGAAGGGGGAGACAGAGGATGAGATGGTTGGATAGTAACACTGACTCAATGGACATGAGTTTGAGCAAACTCAGGAAGATAGTGATGGACAGAGAAGCCTGGCATGCTGCAGTTCATGGGGTCACAATGAGTTGGGCTTGACAGCGACTGCAACAACAATCCCATTATTTAGGTACACTACAATTTCATTATTCATTCAACTGTTGGTGGAATTTTTATTTTTCAGTTTTTTGGCCACTACAAATAATTCTACTATGAACATTTTTGTGCACTAGTCTTTGTATTGATATGTGCTTTCATTTGGGGTAAATATCTGGGAATGGAATGATTGGGTCATATGGTAGAAGAATAGTTTCATATGATAGGTAAATGATTTATGAAACTGCCACATATTTTCTAAAATGTTGTTGCTCTTTATACTCCTGTCAGCAGTGTATGTGTATTCTGGTTATTCCACCTCCTGCTGACACTTGGTATGCTTTACATGTTCTGATTTTTGTCATGTTGATCTTCCTAGTTCTACTCTTTCCCTTAGTTTTTGGTGTACATTAAATAGAGTTATAATAACTATTTTCAAGTTATTGACTGCTAATTTCAAAATCTGATACTTCTGGAATGGTTTCTACTAATTGATTTATTTTCTTCCTTATAGGTTGTATTTTCATGCCTCTTTGCATTTCAACTTGGATGCTAAACGTTATGCATTTTACCTTTTCTGTTCAGTTCAGTTCAGTTCAGTTCACTCACTTAGTCATGGTCAACTGTTTGCAACCCCATGGACTGCAGTACACCAGGCTTCCCTGTCCATCTCCAACTCCCAGAGCTTACTCAAATTCATGTCCATTGAGTCAGTGATGCTATCCAACCTTCTCATCCTCTGTTCCCTTCTCCTGCCTTCAATCATTCCCAGCATCAGGGTCTTTTCAAATGAGTCAGTTCTTCGCATCTAGTGGCCAAAGTATTGGAGCTTGAGCTTCAACATCAGTCCTTCCAATGAATATTCAGGACTGATTTCCTCTATAATGGACTGGTTGAATCTCCTTGCTGTCCAAGGGACTCTCAAGAGTTTTTTCCAACACCACAGTTCAAAAGCATCAATCCTTCAGAGCTCAGCTTTCACATCCATACATTACTACTGGAAAAACCATAGCTTTGACTAGACAGACTTTTGTTGGCAAAGTAATGTGTCTGCTTTTTAATATGCTGTCTAGGTTGGTCATAACTTTTCTTCCAAGGAGCAAGCGTCGTTTAATTTCATGGCTGCAGTCACCATCTGCAGTGATTTTGGAAACTAAAAACGTAAAGTCTGTCACTGTTTCCATTGTTTCTGCATCTACTTACCATGAAGTAATGGGACTGGATGCCATGATCTTAGTTTTCTGACTGTTGAGTTTTAAGGCAACTTTTTTATTCTCCTCTTTTACCTATTAAGTGCTGGATATTTATTTGTTCTTATTGATGGTCCTGACTGCATTCTCAGAAGCCTATTGTATTATTTTAACTATTTGAACACGAGTAAGTTTTGCATTTAATTTGTTAGCAGCATTTGGTCTAGCATTAATTTTGCTCTACTGATGAGATAAAAACCCTTCTGGGTACTCTAGCCAATTTCCTATGAAAAACTAGGCTTTTCCACTCTGGCTGTTGGGAAAAGGTTCCTGGTTTTGTGTAAGTTCCCAGTGATGATCTTTTTAATCCTTTTGCATGTTTCTTTGATTGGTTTTAGATACTTTTCTCACATGCTTGTGCTGATTAGTATTTGGCTGTAAACTCAACTGAGTAATTCTGCAAAGTTCTAAGGCTCTCCATGAAGCTTTTCTTTCCCCATCCAGCACCTGGACCTCTAGCCCTTTCTCTTTCTTGTTTAGTCTGCTCAAATCCAGGAGATCATTAAGTCTTTCCTGTGTTTCCTCTCGTGGCACCAAAACCAAATAAGTCTTCTTTCTCAAGGTAAGGTAGGGCAATCATAAGTCTCACCTCATTTGCTTTTTGTCTCTCAGGGATCACTGTCTTTAGTTGTTGTACTGAATATCTCCAATGTCTTGAAAACTCACTGGTTTTCTATAATTTTAAATTTTCTTTTCAGTCAGGGGGGTACATCTTGTCCATATTACTTCATTTTGGCCAAAAGCAAAAGTAAGCACGTGCACTTTACTGAATATTCCAAAGGTAAATTAAATATACATATATATATAGAAAAAGATCTTTAAAAAACAGAGTAATTTTAAACCAATCAGCCTAGAATTTCCTGATCTACACTCTTGAGATAATCTGCTTGATAAGACCCCCTGCCTCCCTCTAAGGAAGCGAGAACTTAGTTCAGTTCAGTTCAGTCGCTTGGTCGTGTCAGACTCTTTGCAACCCTATGAACTGCAGCACGCCAGGCCTCCCTGTCCATCACCATCTCCCAGAGTTCACTCAGACTCAAGTCCACTGAGTCAGTGATGCATCCAGCCACCTCATCCTCGGTCATCCCCTTCTCCTCCTGCCCCCAATTCCTCCCAGCATCAGAGTCTTTTCCAATAAGTCAACTCTTCGCATGAGGGGGCCAAAGTACTGGAGCTTCAGCTTTGGCATCATTCCTTCCAAAGAAATCCCAGGGGTGATCTCCCTCAGAATGGACTGGTTGGATCTCCTTGCAGTCCAAGGGACTCTCAAGAGTCTTCTCCAACACCACAGTTTAAATGCATCAATTCTTCGGCGCTCAGCCTTCTTCACAGTCCAACTCTCACATCCATACATGACCACAGGAAAAACCATAGCCTTGACTAGATGGACCTTAGTCGGCAAAGTAATCTCTCTGCTTTTGAATATGCTATCTAGGTTGGTCATAACTTTTCTTCCAAGGAGTAAGCGTCTTTTAATTTCATGGCTGCAATCACCATCTGCTGTGATTTTGGAGCCCCTCCAAAATAAAGTCTGACACTATTTCCACTGTTTCCCCATCTATTTCCCATGAAGTGATGGGGCCAGATGCCATGATCTTCGTTTTCTGAATGTTGAGCTTTAAGCCAACTTTTCCACTCTCCTCTTTCACTTTCAACAAGAGGCTTTTTAGCTCCTCCTCACTTTCTGCCATAAGGGTCTTGACTAGATGGACCTTAGTCGGCAAAGTAATCTCTCTGCTTTTGAATATGCTATCTAGGTTGGTCATAACTTTTCTTCCAAGGAGTAAGCGTCTTTTAATTTCATGGCTGCAATCACCATCTGCTGTGATTTTGGAGCCCCTCCAAAATAAAGTCTGACACTATTTCCACTGTTTCCCCATCTATTTCCCATGAAGTGATGGGGCCAGATGCCATGATCTTCGTTTTCTGAATGTTGAGCTTTAAGTCAACTTTTTCACTCTCTTCTTTCACTTTCATCAAGAGGCTTTTTAGTTCCTCTTCACTTTCTGCCATAAGGGTGGTGTCATCTGCATATCTGAGGTTATTGATATTTCTCCTGGCAGTCTTGATTCAAGCTTGTGCTTCCTCCAGTCCAGCGTTTCTCATGATGTACTCTGCATATAAGTTAAATAAGCAGGGTGACAATATACAGCCTTGACGTACTCCTTTTCCTATTTGGAACCAGTCTATTGTTCCATGTCCAGTTCTAACTGTTGCTTCCTGACCTGCATATAGATTTCTTAAGAGGCAGGTCAGGTGTTCTGGTATTCCCAACTCAGAGAGACCTTACTTGAACTAATTCACTCTTTTAACTTTCTTGTCCCATTGCCTCTGTTTACAAAACACCTTCCATTTTTTATAGCTCTTTGGAGTTGCTAAATGGGATGGTACCCCATTATAAAGCTAATTAAATCTTCAGATTTATTCAGTTGAATTTTTTTAACAGTTCCAGATTATTCAAGAAAAAAATACTCTATTAAAAAATTTAAAATTTGTGCTTCTGATAAGAACATCTTTTTAAGGAGATTATTGTAGTTGACTTTGACTAGTGGTAAAAACAGTAGCAACAACTTGAAAACTTGACAATTACTGTTTACCCATTATAGCTGTCATGCTTAAATTACAAATGGCATTGAAATTTGGAGTTGTTACTTTGAAGCTTTTGTGAGAGATGAAACTTGCAGAATACTTTTAATAATTATAGTTAGAAGCTGCTGTGTTATTTTTGTTAGTGTTATAGTTCAGTGCTTAGCACTCAGTCACTCATTTGCTCTTTGTGATCCTATGGACTGTAGCTTACCAGGCTCCTCTGTCCATGGGATTCTCTGCCAAGAATACTGGAGTGTGTTGCCATGACATCCTTCAGCAGCTCTTCCTGACTCAGGGATGGAGTCTGCATCTCTCTTGCATTGTCAGGTAGATTTTTTTAGCACTGTGCCACCAGGGAAACAGTTGCAGTTCAGATTCCTCTGCAATTTCATTTACATTTTTGATAATTTTTGAATTTAATAAATGGCTTGCTAATTCACAGACATGGCTTTAAATATGTTACATAAACTGCCTGGTTTTTAAAACAACCCTAGGAGGTAAAGTTTTGCTTTATTTCTCTTTTTATTAAATGACAAACTAAAGCAAAGTGGAGTTCCCTAGCCAGGAAGTAGAGGAGCTAGAAGTGGAAGATCTCATCCTATCACTCTCTCTAACTAAGATATCAGATTTCTATATTCCCTTGCTTTTCATGATTTAGGATTTGAGATTAAAGTTGTATCTGATCTACTGACTAGTATTTGTATTAATGTTAAATAAAGGAATAAAAGTTCTTATACAATTTCAGAATACTGAGGTGATAAAAATAATTTTATCCAATTTATTCACAAACATAGAGACATGAAAATTTAGTCATGTAGTCTCAAACCAGCCAGCTAGCTAGCTAGAGTCAAACTGACTTTTTATTACATAAATTATTCTAGGTATTTTAAATGAAAATGTTATGTGACCTAATAAAGACCAAACTATCATTTACAAAGGGATGCTCATTTTATTGTTTTCTGCTTCCTAATTTTCCTCAGGTAGCTATTTGAGGAAATATATTTTTCTCACTCCATTTCATTTTTCCAACTTTCACTCCATTTAATTGAAATTGTAGATTAAGTAATCTAAATAAAGAGATCTGTATTCTTTTCATTGTATTATCACCTATAAAGAAATTATTTTGTTAGTGCCAGAAGAACTATAATGCACGTAATTAATTAACAAGTTGCAGATAAAACAACATTAGAACAGAACTATATCAGCATCAATCTTGATACCTAAAAATGTGATGCCAAGACTGACTGCATAGGTATCAGATAGGAGTTTGCCAGAAATGCTGCATCTCTGGCCTAATCCCAGACCTGCTGACTCAGAATTTTCTTTTAATAAAATCCTTCAGTGATTTGTGTACACAAATTTTGAAAAGTACTGTTCATCCCAGTTTTGCAGCTGTGGCCTTCTTCTGTTCATTTATCTCCCCAGTAAGGAGCTATAATCTGACCAATTATCCTTGATTAGCAAAACTTAAAGGGGACAGGAGAAGGGAAGTTAACGCATAAACTCTAAATTACTGACTTCAAATTGACAGATATCACCTAGTTGATTCCCTAACACCTTCCCATTCTCTACTCAGCTTTTTCAGATATTATGAAAGAATACCTAGTTATTCTGAGTAACCAACAGCTGTCTGTATCAGAAAATATTCAAATAATATTGTTCATCTTTGTGATTTCCTGGTTCTTATCCTTACTCTACAGATTATTTGTGTCTTTAAAAATTATTCCTTTAAAAATCTGTAGAATTTAAATGTGATATCATCAGAGAAGTTACAGACATTGAAATATTTTACTATTTGTAATTAAGTCCTCAAACATAGTTCTCACATAATTTAGTATTTACTTGGAATGGAGTTAGGAATTTTTCAGATATGATTAAAGTCAACTCCTTTGAAATATATCAAAGATTAAATAAATAGTGTTCTTGAAAGACAATGTAAGGAATTAAGTGATGATTCTGAAACAAATTTTTCTTGGTTTAATCAGGTAAATTCCAGCATCAAATTATCCACACTATTCCCTGAGATTCACATGTTAAGTGATGAAATATATGAAAGAATATAATATAGTTTGACATAAATATTTTGTCAGTTCTGAACTTTGTCAGTTTGTTCTTTAGGGAAAGGAAGAGGCCACTTATGTGAAATTAAATGTTTTCCTCTTCTCCAAGACTGGAACTCTAAAATGGCTCATGTCTGTTTTGTGGAATGATTGAGCAATTGAGAGCACAGAGTGCTCTCCGTGGTATTTTACTGCTCACTGTTCCCTACTATTTGCAGCCTACAGTACAGAACATCATGTTTGATCCTCCACTTTTCATCCTAAAATTTCCATCACTAGGGTTCCTAAAAGGATCAAAATTAGTAAATATATGTTACTATCTCTAAAGGGTTACATTAATACCTATCTACCTTCTATTTATCTATATCTTCTGGAAGTAGGTTTCTACTCCTCTATTGCAATAGCTCTAAATTCTGACTATAGTCTATCATCATTTGGAGAGCCTAAAAATGTGCCCAGGCATCACCCTAGAGTCACTCTTATCTAAACTTATAGTTATATAATATTATCTATTTGATTATTTTTTACTTTCCTTGAGCCCTAAATGGGGCTATAAACCAATTCATAAATTTCATTGAGACACTTTCTAAGACAAATCACAGTAATCAGTCAGTGGAAAGGAATGTGATAATTGTGTGGGCAAGTAGAGATAATGGGACATTGAAGGTTTATCATCTTGTTCTCATTTTTTTTTCTGTCTTCTACATCAATTTTGTATCTCATTCTATAGTAGAAATAGTCTGTTACAGAGTAACTATATGCAAATAGCCTAGTCCTCACTGGCATATTTATATATGTTAGTTAACAGCAGTAAAACAAAGTTCTTGCCCTGAGTTATGATAATTTCTGGTAACTATAGTTGCCCATTCCAGCACCTGCTCCCACAGTCATCTCACTTGTAGTATTTTGCCTAATATTGTTTTTACTTGTTTTTTTTTTTTCTTATCTCCTATGCCGTCTTCTTTCCACTTCTAATTTCAATAGTATTGGCCCATTTTTCTAAGAGTGAATGAATTCCTTGAGTCTCAAGTGGAGTAGTGTAGTCCTCTTAGTGAAGCTGTGGAACTATCTATGGTTCCATCTATGACTTTAGAATTTTTCTTCACCTGGGCTTATTAGAGCATTTCCTTGAAATAGCAATGTACCTCTAAGATAGGATAGGTTATGATGCAGTAAGCAAGACTCTCCAAGGTTTAGTCTCTTACTGTGAAAGTGTGCTTCCCTCATAATGCAGTTGGTAGAGAATCTGCCTGCAATGCAGGAGACCTGGGTCAGGAAGATCCCGTGGAGAAGGAAATGGCAACCCACTCCAGTATTCTTTCCTGGAGAATCTCATGGACAGAGGAGCCTGGCAGGCTACAGTCTATGGGGTTGCAAGAGTCAGACACAACTGAGCGACTATACTGCTACTACTACTGTGGAACTCTTCATCTTTGTGACCCCATGGACTGTAGCCCACCAGGCTCCTCTGTCCATGGGATTGTCTAGGCGAGAATACTGGGCTGGGTAGCCATTCCCTTCTTTAGGGGTGTCCTGCATTACAGGCAGATTCTTTACCATCTGAATCAGCAGGGAAGTGACTTATTAACAAAGAGTTATTCCTCACTACATTACATGTTCGTTATTGGTCAGTTTTGACTCTTAAGTAGTTTTTTCTTCAGGATCCAGGATGATATCGCAACTTCTAGCAGAAACAGTGACAATCATAGTGACAGGAAGAAAGAGAATTTGATAAACCATGCACTGGCAAGAGTTCTACCACTGTGTGATATGTATCACTTAACCTCACATTCCACAGGCCAGTCAGATCTTAAGGCCTCACATACTATGCATTGGACAGGGGAATTATGATCTCCCTTTCCTAACTGGAAAGACAGTGCATACTTATGCACAATAATACATTCCATCATCAAAGCATTATGGAAAAAATACAACTTTATTCTCTATTATGTATGATATTCTACTTTTTAAATTGCTCCTTTATGAAACTGAGATTCATTCAGTCAAGAAACTATTTTTTATTAGTCTTTCGTTTCCTCAATATCTAATTAGTGCTTCACATTCAGCTTGCATTTGAAAACAGTTTATGGAATGAATCAAAGATAAACATTATTAAACCACATTTGCATCTAGTGTTGAACACTGGTGTTGCTGTAATAAACCACATGATTCTCAGATACAAGCATTTCTCATGTGAACAGTTATGCACTTAGAATTTATCTTGATATCATCTGCCAAACACATCTTATCATGACACATCATTATCAAGAACACATCATTATCAAGAAACTCTCACAGAGTTAGTTCGGAGAATAACAAAGCTTTGACTTCTGCCAAAAACTTTCTGTGTATGATTCTTAAGATCTTAAAAACAAGGATAAAGACAGTTTATCTGCTTCACTTCTTTCATCGGTAAAATAAAGTGTATCACCATCACAATGGGATTTGAAGTATTTGTGGAAAGACACTATACTGGAGAGGGCACATTATTTATATTCATCTTCAAAAGAAGAGGCTGTTTTTGCCTTCTCAAAAATAAATGTGCACACTATCTTCTTGTAGGACTAGTTATTGTAGACTTAATTATATGGACTTATGAAGTAAACCACATCTAAAATATTTACTTTTATAAGTTAGGCTAAATTATATCTCACGATACCATCCATGATCATAACAGTAAATGCAATACCTAAAAATTATTTTATATCTTGACATCCTTTCTCAACCCAGAAAGGCAGGGAAGAAAGGAGTAGTTTACTATGAAATTATGTAAGTGCATATTAAACCATTACTATTTTGCATTTTGAACAGTATTGTATAAAAAGATTAATAGCTTCTTAAAATTATTGCAATATTCAAATATTAGATACCTTTTTTTTTTAGATACCTATTTTTTATATATATGCTGAGGTGAAGGAATTTAAATTAATTGTGAAATAAATTATGCTAGTAAAACAATGTCTTTAGATTTAGATATAAGCAAAGCCAAAACCTTAAAGAGAAAGAGAATGAGGGGGCAAATCTCCTCCTATTCACTGATGCCTGAAATTGAGCTGTGGAAGCAGAATTCACTTAAAATTTTAAATTCTTGTTAAAATGTCTTAAAAAAAAAAAAACAGTGAAAATCTCCTCTTTTAAATTGCAGATGACTTGAAAAGTAGAGAGAATATCATCACATCCCACTCAGTTTCTTAGAAGAGCATTTAAATACGGATGAAGCATATTGATAGAACCCAATTAGTCACTCTGAGCAATCAATGCACTATTTAAGTAGTCAATAACTTCCTGGTTTCGGGTAAACATTGGGTCATTTTGGAGTAGACTGCATTTGTTCAGAATCATTGAAGTGACTTTTCTTTGTGATACAAATTTAGGGTAGTGAAAACTTTTTCGTTGCTATTGTTATTGTTCGGAGAAGGCAATGGCACCCCACTCCAGTACTTTTGCCTGGAAAATCCCATGGGCGGAGGAGCCTGCTAGGCTGCAGTCCATGGGGTCGCTAAGAGTCGGACATGACTGAGCGACTTCACTTTTACTTCTCACTTTCATGCATTGGAGAAGGAAATGGCAACCCACTCCAGTGTTCTTGCCTGGAGAATCCCAGGGATGGGGGAGCCTGGTGGGCTACCGTCTATGGGGTCGCACAGAGTCGGACACGACTGAAGCGACTTAGCAGCAGCAGCAGCATTGTTATTGTTTCCATATAAATATGTCTCCTTAATAGTCTTGGTAGAAAGCATTCTAAGAAGGATACAAAAAAAATTTGCACAACTCCTGACAAGCTTTGCAGTACACAGGGAGGGTATAGAAATTGCTGCCTTTCATGATAGAGTTGCACTATATTCATAGGTGAAGCTGGTCTTTACCTAGTTATTGTTTCCATATAAATATGTCTCCTTAATAGTCTTGGTAGAAAGCATTCTAAGAAGGATACAAAAAAAATTTGCACAACTCCTGACAAGCTTTGCAGTACACAGGGAGGGTATAGAAATTGCTGCCTTTCATGATAGAGTTGCACTATATTCATAGGTGAAGCTGGTCTTTACCTAGATCTTTTGAAGGCAGAGAACACTAGATGTTACCTAAAGAAACTCACCATGATGGCTATAGTAGGAATCAGTGTCAAGAATAATGGAGGATGAGGAGAGCTGGTCCATCCTGCATGTGACCAAGATTGGATGCCAATTCTATCTAGGAACAGTGGCAAGGAGAGCAGAGTTCACAGGGTGATGAATCACAATCTTAGGTTGTTTAGTCACTAGGTCATATCCCACTCTTGTGACCCCATGTACTGTAGCCCACCAGGTTGCTCTGTCCATGGGATTTCCCAGACAAGAATACTGGATGAGTTGCCATTGCTTTCTCCAAGGGGATCTTCCCAACCCAGGGATTGAACATACATCTCCTACATTGGCAAGCGGATTCTTTACTACTGAATCACTGGGGAAGCCCCACAACCTTAGGAGCCCAGGTATAAAACATGAATGAGATGATAGGGTTGGGGATAGATGGATTTTCCTCCCTGGAAAATTTTTATAAAATAATACAAGAAACATTTGAGTATCCATTTCATAATTTTGAAAAATATCAATATTGTTCCAGAGTTGCTTCAGATTCCTTCTTTTTAACCTTAAGATATATTTGAAATCTCCTGTGTATTCCTTTCTGATACCATTTCCTTCTTTAGTTAGTGAAATTATTCAGAATTTGATATTTATTATTCTTGTATATATTACCTCTATTATTAATAAATATATACAAACCCTTAAAACAGTGGTTTTGATAAGCAAATGAATAATAAATGAATAAAGCATTAGGTAAGCTCTAAGGAAAGCCAAAATAAAGCAGGGGGAAATGACACAGGGATACAATGTGAAGTGTGTGGGTCTGTAGTAGGATTGGCTGAGAAAGCCTCATTAAGAAGTCTACCATTGTCAACAAAAAAATAAATCAATAGTCAATCTAAGAAAGATATAGAAACTTTTATTTGAGCCAAATTGAGGATTGTAATGGGGAAGGCAGTCTCTCAGAGAGTTTTGAGAAATGTTCTGAAGAGGTAATGGGGAAAGCCAGTATGTATGTGATTTTGGTGAAATACAACTAATATAGTTAGTAACATAGTAAATATTTAAGCTGAGAATTTCAATTAGGTGTGGTCCAGGATCTTCCCAGGTCTTCTGACCAGTCTGTTCTGCACTGATATCTGTCTTTAAGGCGCATGATTTACTGACATTGTACCAAAGATGTCTGCAGGTACAAGACGAGTGGTGGGTTACTGTGGCCCCTTACACGATCGAGAAAGAAATGCTCTCTTCTAAGGAGTTACATGGCTAGCACCAGAAGAACCATAAAGATCAATTTTTCTTGTGGCACAGGCCATGTAATTCTTTAGAAGACCTGTAAAACTAGACGATAGTGAACTTTAAACTGCTCTTAAAAATACATAATAATAAATTTTTAATAATAATAAATTCTTTAAAAGTTTGTAGAAAATTAATCTTTTTCCCCATACTGAATCCTAATATTTTTCCTCCCTTGTCCCTCATGTGATTTCAAAAAGTGGTTGTTACAGTGGGCATTCCTTTCTTGTTCTTCACTTAAGGTGAATTAAATTAAAATTTCTCATTAAATGTACCATTGGTGTAGCTTCTTTTAAAGTCTCTTCATTGGGACTAAAATGTCCCATTCTACCCCCTTTTTTCATGGGATTTTTAAAACTTGTTTCTTTTAGAAAAGAAACATATTTTCTGAATTTTATTAAAATTTTATTCTGACTCATACAGATATAGTACCTAGATTGCATCTCTTCTTACATCTTGGAGATTAAATAAAAATTGATCACTTATATTTTACATTTCTTGATTTTTATTAACAATGTTTTATTGAATTTTTTTAAGCTATGCTTGTAAATGGAATGACATTTTATGTTTACCTAGTTAAGTTTTGGTGTCAAGGTTATTGTCCTCTCATAAAATGAGTTAAGAGACTATCCCTTCTTTTTCTTTTTTTCCCCACTTTTAAATATTTACTTGCAGATTGGGAGATGATGTGCCTGGAACTAGACCTTATATTTTTGTTTGTTTTGAGAGACTTTAAATTACTCTTTAAATATCACTGGGCTTCCCTTGTGGCTCAGCTGGTAAAAAATCAGCCTGCTGTGTGGGAGACCTGGATTTGATCCCTGGGTTGGGAAGATCCTGGAGAAAGGAAAGACTACCCACTCCAGTATTCTGGCTTGGAGAATTCCATGGATTGTATAGTTTATGGGGTCACAAAGGGTCGGACACAATTGAGCCACTTTCACTTTCAAATTTCATTAATGGATAAAGTTCTAATTTAGATATATTTTTATTTAGACTGTACCTTCTTTGCACTTTTACCAGCCGAATTTGAAAGAAAGAATATACCTTTCAACCTGAGTTTCAAACTGAGTTTCAAACTGAGCTGTTGAATGATTCTTGGCAAACTGAGAGCTAAAATGAAAGAGAGTTTTGGAACATCTTGTTAATTCTGGCTCTTAGGAGACTGAACCTTTTAGTGAGACTATGACTGTACTTGTACCTGAGGTTAGTGAATGGGCTCATGCCAGTTCCAGCTGTATCGACCCCTGGTCCCTATCTCTGCATCCATCATCCTTTTCTTTCTATCTCAATGGCTCTCGTTGTCTGTGTGCATTTCTCTAGTGTCCTACACATACAGTTCACCTGTTAGCCTAGTGTGGTAGGTTGATGTGCGTGTTCTACTCCCCAGTACCTGTGATAAATTAGATTACATCGCAAAGAGAAATTATCTCCATCTACAAATGGAGATGTTTGCTAATGAACTGACTTTGACATGGGGTGAAAGTCTATGACTTTGAAAGTCATTTCAATTCCATAAGTTTCTCTTTCTTTCCATTTAAATTAATAAAATCTAACTCTCCTGTATATTCAGACAAATCAATAGTCCATCAAAGTGAACATTGGCATTAAATAAATCAGATAAATGATAGACTAATTAATGGTTCTTAATTGATTGCTGATAAAAAGCAAGGTCATTTTCTTGAAGGATGAGTCCCAGCATGTGAGGGAATTACAAGGCAATTAGTTAAAAAGTGGACAGTGCGTGAACATCTAGAGAGAAATGGTTATTCTAGGAAAGTAACTTTTTATTAGCATAAAATTTTTAGGTGTTTATGTCTAGTAAAAAGTGAGTAGGTTTATTAAGATTAACATTAATTCTTACTCTAAATAAGACAGCCATAATGCTTGAGCAAGATTACTTGTACTAGAACCTGAGAAGAAGCTCTTTATTGTTGTAGCACCTTGATTGCAAAAACTATAAAGTAGATTTTCTATCTACTGGAATATTCTCCACCTGGCAACAATATTGGAAAAAAAGACATAAGTTATGGTAATATTGTTGCAGCTTAGTCACTAAGTCATGTCTGACTCTTCTTGCAACCCCAAGTACTGTTTCCATGGGATTCCCTAGGCAAGAACACTGGAGTGGGTTGTCATTTCCTTCTTCAGGGAATCTTCCTGACCCAGGGTTTGAAGCCATGTCTCTTGCACTGGCAGGTGGATACTTTACCACTCAGTGACCAGGGAAGCCCTAGGATAATATCAGTTCAGTTGAGTTCAGCCACTCAGTCATGTCTGACTTTTTGTAACCCCATGGATTGCAGCACACCGGGCCTCCCTGTCCATCACTAACTGCTGAGTTTACTCAAACCCATGTCCATTGGGTCAGTGATGCCATCCAACCATCTTATCCTCTGTTGTCCCCTTCTCCTACCAACTTCAATCTTTCACAGCATCAGGGTTTTTTCAAATGAGTCACTTCCTTGAATCAGGTGTCCAAAGTAGTGTAGTTTCAGCTTCAGCATCAGTCTTTCCAATGAATATTCAGAGTTGATTTCCTTTAGGATGGAATGGTTGGATCTTCTTGCAGTCCAAGGGACTCCCAAGAATCTTCTCCACACCACAGTTCAAAAGCACCAATTCTTTTTTTTTTTTACAATACTGTATTCATTTTGCTATACATTGACATGAATCAGCCATGAGTGTACATGAACTCCCAATCCCGACCCCTCCTCCCCACTCCCACCCCACACCATTTCTCTGGATTATCCCCGTGCATCAGTCCCAAGCATCCTGTATCCTGCATCGAACCTAAACCGGCGATTTGTTTCACTTATGATATCATGCATATTACACTGTCACTCTGCCAAATCATCCCACCCTCTCCCTCTCCCACAGAGTCCAAAAGGCTGTTCTATACATCTGTGTCTCTTTTGTTGTCTTNGGCCTGGCGTGCTGTGATTCATGGGGTCGCAAAGAGTCGGACACGACTGAACTGAACTGAACTGTGGTCTTTTATTAACCTAATTGTTTTTACTTGAATGTGTGAATAATAATAAATCATTGTCTTATTAATCAAAGCAGATAAGCTTTAGTTATGGGTTGAGAGAAATACTAAGGTGTAAAAATAAAGCTTTTATGTTGAGTTTCTGAATTTGATCTAGTATCCATATCTTACACATAATGGGAGTATTTAGAAACATCCAAAGTTAATAGTTACTGCATTATCTGCTTAGGAAACTTGTTGGGTATCTGGATTCATAGAAAGGAAGATCTTTGAGACGTGTATAGTCTACTTACTACATGTAGAAAATCAAACACGTAATTGTCTTGATATTTTGCTTGTCATAAGGTGGGAAATCCTGTGGACAGAGGAGCCTGGCAGGCTATAATGCACAGGGTCATGAAAGAGTCAGACATGACTTAGCGACTAAACAACAATAAGCATACATATTAGCAGTTTACCTTGTACACAAATGTTTTTATCAGCATTATTCATAATAGTCCAAAAGGTAGTTTCCCAGATGTCCAGCAATGGATGAATGGATAATCAAAATATAACAGAATGTGCTTCAAAGAACACCATCAAGAAAGTAAGAGAACTGGAGTGAGTTGTTATTTCCTTCTCCAGGGGATCTTCCTGATCCAGAGAGTGAACTCATGTCTCCTGCATTGCAAGCATATTCTTTACCACTGAGCCACTAGAGAAGCCAGAGTCACATGATAACTTTACATTAATTCTTTGATGAACTGCAGGATCATTTTTCAAAGCATCTGCACTATTTCATATTCCTATCAGCAGTTGACTTCAGTGACTCAACATCCTTGTCAACATTTATTGGCTTTTTGATTCTAGCCATCCTAATTGGTATGAAGTTGTATCTCATTGTGATTTTTATTTTCATTCTGTGAAGACTAAGATCCTTTGTGGATTTTTAATTGGATTGTCTTTTTTTTTTTAAATGGAATTGTATTGAGAGGTCTTTATTTATTCCAGATATAAGTCTCTTTTCAAATAAGTGATATTTGATAAGCTGTCATTCTTTGGGTTGTCTCATTTTCTTGAGGTTTTCTTTGAAGCATGAAAGTTGTTTTTTTCTTTTTAATTTTTATTTTTTAATTTATGGATGTATGGTAACACATTTACAGAAAACTTAGAAAATATAGAGCAAGGTCACATATAGTTCTATATTTTACAGTTTTTTTAAGTAGATAAGATTTTTAGTTGGCATTTCAATAAAAACTCAAAAATTAATAGAATGAGTATACAGAGAAGTAGCATATAGTAGACCTGAAAACCACTGTGAACCAATTCAACATAATTAAGATTTATACAATTTTCACACAACAGCAGGATACAAATTCTTTATGTTCCTATAGGCTGTAAACTAGGAGACACAGAAACATATCCAGGGATGTAAAACAAAGTGCAAAAATTTCATGGTCTAAAGTTATTGAAATCATACAGTCTGCTCTTTTATTCCTGTGGAATTATGTTGGAAATCAATATCAAAAGATACTTGAAAATAACCCACATATCTTCAAGTATGATGTCACAAGTACAGTGAGACATTTACCAAGAGACATCTTCAACTTAGCCATTGAAAGCCTCAATAAAGTTAGACTGAAAAAAAACACAGAGGATGATTGCAGAGAAGAAAGCATTTGAATGGGAAATTAGTATAAAAATAAGAAATTAATGTTAAGGATACTTTAAACTTCCCTTTCCATGTGGGCTTCCCATGTGGCTCAGCTGGTAAAGAATCCACTTGCAATGCAGGAGATCTGGGTTTGATCCCTTGGTTGAGAAGATCCCCTGGAGAAGAGAAAGGCTACCCACTCCAGTATTCTGGCTTGGAAAATTCCTTGGACTGTATAGTCCATGGGGGTCACAAAGAGTTGGACACAACTGAGCAGCTTTCATTCATTCATACTTTAGACAGAATCCCATGTATTTGTAAATTAAATGTACACTTTTAAATGATGAGTGTATCTAAAAGGCCATAACAAGGAAAATTAGGAAATATTTGTGATAGAATAAAAATGAAAAGAGATTTTACCAGAATTTGTTGCATGCAGCTAAAGCTATCAGTGCAATTAAATACAGTATGGAGCCTTGAATAAGGTTTGAAAACAAATAATGGGCAGTAGTATAAAGTTTTGTGAATTTGAACAAAATCTGTACTTTAGTTAATAATACTGTATCACTTGTTAATTTCCTGTTTTTTTTCTTTTACTATATAATCATAATTGGATTAGAAGTTTCAATCCTCATTCAAATTTTTTTTTTAAATCACTAAAATAATAAATTTTCTAGACTTTTAGCAGTAATACTAGATGCCAAATACATGGAACTATATCAAAGTTTTGACTGAATACAAATTCAAAATCTAGCATTCTATTCATACTAAGTCAAACAAGTAGAATCAAAATGTCATAAATTTTTTTGGTTTGGCAAAAATTATATATACACACACACAAAAGCTTTCTTACTACCAGAAGCACAAAAGTTTTTAATTTTGATAAAATCCCATTTATCTATTTTGTCTGTCGTTGGCTTTTGTTGCTGTTGGTATTTTGGTGTCATATCTATGAATTCTTTGTCCAATTCAAGTTCATGAAGATTTACCTGTATGTTTTTTTCTAAGAGTTTTGTAGTTTTAGCTCTTGAATTTAATTCTTTGATCCAGTTTGAGTTGTTTTCTATATGCTGTAAAGAGTCTAACCCTGTTCTTTTGCATGAGACTATTCAGTTGTCCTATAACTGTTTGTGGAAAAGACATTTTTCCCCCATTGAATAGTCTTAGAACCCTTTGTGTAGATCAACTGACCATAGATGTATGGGCTTATTTCTGAATTTTCAATTTTATTCTGTTGTCTACATGTCACTTGTTCTTGAACCACACTGTCTTGATAATCATTTGTTAGAGGTACGTTTTGAAATTGGGAAGTGTGAGTTTTCTCTTTTTAGGAATATTTTGGCTATTCTGAATCTTGTAATTCCATATAAGTTTTAGAATCAGCATGTCAATTTCTGCAAAGATGTCAGAATTCTGATATGGATTGCTTTGAATCTGTTGGTTTAAGGAATATTGCTGTCTTAACAGTGTTATTGATCCATGAACAAGGTTGTTTTTCCTATTAGTTAGAGCTTTTTAAATTTCTCTGAACAGTGTTTTTGTAATATGTTTTATATTTTCTGTTGTTAATTTCATTCCTAAGTATCCCTTTTGATGCTGTTGTGAATGGAAGTGCTTTTTAAATATTACTTTTGGATTGATCAGTGCAAATGTATAGAAATACAATTGATATTTTTATGTTTATCTTTACCCTGCAATCTTGTTCAACTCATGTATTAATTCTGATAGCTTTTAAAAATAGATTTTATAGGACTTTCTGAGTAAAAGGTCTTGAATGTCATTTGTGAATAGTGATAGTTTTACTTTTGTTTTACAGTCTGGATGCTTTTTCTTACATTATAGTTCTGGCTAAAGTCTTTAATCCTGGGCTCAGTAAGAGTGGCATGGTAGACTTCTTTGTCTTGTTCTTAATCTTAACAGGAACGCATCCAGTCTTTCACCATTCAATATGATTTTAGCTGTGGGGTTTTTGTAGATGTCCTTTTATCAGGCTGAGGAAGTTCCTTTTTATTCCTAGTTTGTTGAATGTTTTTTATAGTGAAAAAAATGTGTTTTGTCAAATGCCTTTTTTTTTGCATCAGTTTATTGAGGTGACCATGTGATACTTTTTTTTTATTATTGATAAAATGTACAACATTAATTGGTTTTTGGCTTAAACCAAACATGCATCTCTGGTATAAATCCTATTTGATCATGACACATAATTCTGTTTTTATGTTGCTAGCATTTTGTTTAGGGGTTTTGTTTTCTTTTGGTCTGTAGTTTTCTTGTGATTTTTTTTTTTTGTGCAGTTTTGGTATCTGGATAACACTGACTTCATAAAATGAGTTGGGAAGTGCTTTTCTATTATTTTGGAAGAGTTTGTGAAGAAATCCTATTAAGTCTTTGAATGGTGGTAGAATTCAGTGGTGAAATCATCTGGGCAGTTTTCTTTCTACTGATTTTTTTCTAATTAAGTCTTTTGAAATTAATTTTTTTTTTTTGAAATCAATTTGGCCATTGTGTTTCTAGGAATTTGTCCATTCCACTCTAGTTGTCTAATTTGTTGGTATACAGTTTATAGTATTCTCTAACAGTCCTTTTGTTTTGTTTTGTTTTGACTGATGGTAGGACCTAGAGGGAGACTAGAAACTCCAAAAATAAATTATCAAAGAATACTCAGAAGTTTGCATGCTCTTTAGTTATGTTGCAGTTTTATCCCCACAAATGATAAGAATAAGCTGGTAGACTGAGTGAAGAAACAAAACATGGGATTTGTAAGGGAGATGTGAGAGAAGAAAATTATATAATCTAGGAATAATGTATCTTGTTTGCATGTATTTGCAGTAAGCTAACTAGTTGGCAGCTACCAAAGAGGTGAGCCTAAGTTCCTCTGAACAGTACTGTTTGTCAGGAGGCTGGGTAGAGATATCAAAGAAAACAATTTCAGTTTTCTTAAAGGATTTTCAACAAAAGCTGTGATAGATTAATTACCTGATAGCTCAGTTGGTAAAGAATCTACCTGTAATGCAGGAGACCCCAGTTCCAATCCTGGCTTGGGAAGATCTGCTGGAGAAGTGATAGACTACCCACTTCAGTATTCTTGGGCTTCCCTTGTGGCTCAGTTGGTGAAGAATCTACCTGCAGTGTGAGAGACCAGGTTTCGATCCCTGGGTTGGGAGGATCCCTTGGAGAAGGAAAAGGCTACATACTCCAGTATTCTGGCCTGGAGAATTCCATGGACATGGGGTTACAAAGAGTTGGACACTCCTGAGCCTGACTTTCACTTTCACTTTCCTACATCATAAGCTGCCTGTAGGTAATTACTCCTAGTTAGTCACTTCTACCTTAGGTCAGATTGTTATCATTTCTTATATCAGAATTTTTTAAATTAAAACTTTTAGTAGATTCTAAAATCAGATTTCCTTCCTGGACTAGTTGTTAAGTTTTAGAACCTGAACAAGATTATCTGATATTTGTGAGTATTGTATTGTCTACCCACCTGTGTTATGTTTATGGAAGAACTAATTTTTGAGAAATGTGAACAGTTACATACTTTTCATTTTCATAGAGATACAGGAAGCTCAAAGAATCAAGATAGTATGGCTGCACAAAATGTTCATCAAAAGTCTCAAATGAGTGTATATACATGCACAACACCAACAAAGTCAAACTTGGATTCTGGAGAGCCTGGGACTTCAGTTTTGGAAGGAAGGTATGCATGTGTCCTAAGAATAATAGGATTTACTCACTATATTCGTTACCCATTGAGTATAACAAAGTGCTCCCAAAGGTTCATTTTAATTTTGGTAGTGCCTTGGAAATGTTGTTTCACTGTTTTTGTGGTAGAAATCTGAGAGTGACTGACTTAGCTGGCTAGTTCTGGCTCAGAGATTCTTATTTGGTATAGCAATCAAGATATCTATCTAGTTTGTAGTGCTTTGCCTGATGAGTGCATAGAGGATCCACTTATCAAGTGGCTTGCTCACAGGTTATTAGCTGGAGGCCAGAGTTTCTTCGTCATGTGACTGTCTCCATTGTGGTATTCACTAAGGCAGCTGGCTTCCCACAAAGCAGATGATCCAAGTGAAAGTGTGACTATGACAGAGGTCATAGTCTTTTAATGACCTAGTCTTTGAAGTCCTGGATTTTATTCTGTTTAGAAACAAGTCACTCAGTCTATATCATACTTGGAAGGGAGTTAGAATTGGGCTGTACTTTTTTTTTTCTTCTTTAAAAATTTTTTATTGAAATTAGTTGATTTACAATGTTGGATTAGTTTCAGGTGTATAGCAAAGTGATTCATACATATATATATATAATTTTTATATTCTTGAAAGAAGCATTATCTAAGAATTTGTTGATGTATGTTTAAAGAGAGCATACTCAGCAAGTAAACCAAATTACCCTACTCTCATAATAACTGAAGTCATAAACCCTTTTTCAAAATGAAGGAATGGTAAATAATAGCAAATTTTCAGACTTTAAAGGGATAACTAAGATTTCTTTACTGTTTGAGAGCCCTTGACTACTAGGCCTGTCCTGGGCTCATAATAGAGGATGAGGATCGAGGACTGGGATAAACCAAGTCATCTCTGAACAGTTTTAAATTACTTGTTTTTGCCAGTAGTTTAAAAAAAAATAAGATAAGCTGACTTATTTCTAATGATTTGATTTTTATCAAAGTGTGTTACTGAGTTAACTTGAATGTGTAACTCTGACTCATGAGTTAGTTTAAAGGTTGTAAAATTCAGTGTTATTTTGTTTAAATCAAATGTGAGATTAAATTATAGATTTTTAGACTTTTTGTTTTATGAATCAAGTAGGTATATGTAATGTCCTATAACATCATTACTGGTTTTATAAGAAAAAACTCTTTTGCAGTTTTAGGAGAAAAATGACCATAAAGATAACTATATTAAATAGATACATTACAAAAGCACAAATTTTGTGGTTTCCTTTTTTTCTTAAGTGGACCTTTTCGGCTCAAGAATTATTTAACGTCTGGAAAGAACGATTCAGATGTGGATGATAATGTAGTTCAGGAAAATTTGAGTAAGTTATGATTTATTTTCTACTGTCTTGATTTTTATAGCACTATAGATATGAAGCAAGATGTGCTGTATTTTTTAAAAATATCTTTTATTTTATTTATTTGGCTGAACCAGATTTAGTTAAGCATGTGAACACTTAGTTGCAGCATGTGGAATCTAGTTCCCTGACCAGGGATTGAACCTGGGCCCCTTGCAATGGAAGCCAGACGCTTAGCCACTAACCACCAGGGAAGTCCCTGTGCTGTGTTTCATTTAAATTATCATCATTGACATTTTTATGGCAAAAATGTATTGAGTACCTACCCTTAAGAGCCTTATTTTATGGTTAGAGATTTGTAAAACCTTACAACTGGGTGCGAGAGGGAGGGAGGGAAAGATAAAGAGTAAGATGAGTGACAGTCCTTTCTTTGAAGTAGGACATATAATAACTGGTATTTAAGGTGCCTACTCCAGTATTTTAAAATGTCAGACTGATAAGAGTATAAATGAAGAAAGATTCGCCATATATTGATGATTACTGAAGCTAATTTTGAAGTTGTAAAAAATGCCTCTTTATAAATGGGATCTAATTAAAATTAAAAGCTTCTGCACAACAAAGGAAACTATAAGCAAGGTGAAAAGACAGCCTTCTGAATGGGAGAAAATAATAGCAAATGAAGCAACTGACAAACAATTAATCTCAAAAATATACAAGCAGCTTATGCAGCTCAACTCCAGAAAAATAAATGACCCAATCAAAAAATGGGCCAAAGAACTAAATAGACATTTCTCCAAAGAAGACATACGAATGGCTAACAAACACATGAAAAGATGCTCAACATCACTCATTATCAGAGAAATGCAAATCAAAACCACAATGAGGTACCATTTCACACCAGTCAGAATGGCTGCGATCCAAAAGTCAACAAGCAATAAATGCTGGAGAGGGTGTGGAGAAAAGGGAACCCTCTTACACTGTTGGTGGGAATGCAAATTAGTACAGCCACTATGGAGAACAGTGTGGAGATTCCTTAAAAAATTGCAAATAGAACTGCCTTATGACCCAGCAATCCCACTGCTGGGCATACACACCAAGGAAACCAGAATTGAAAGAGACACGTGTACCCCAATGTTCATCGCAGCACTATTTATAATAACCAGGACATGGAAGCAACCTCAATGTCCTTCAGCAGATGAATGGATAAGAAAGCAGTGGTACATATACACAATGGAGTATTACTCAGCCATTAAAAAGAATACATTTGAATCAGTTCTAATGAGGTGGATGAAACTGGAGCCGATTATACAGAGTGAAGTAAGACAGAAAGAAAAACACCAATACAGTATACTAACACTTATATATGGAATTTAGAAAGATGTAATGATAAACCTGTACGCGAGTCAGCAAAAGTGACACAGATATATAGAACAGCCTTTTGGACTCTGTGGGAGAGGGAGAGGGTGGGATGATTTGGGAGAGTGGCAATGTAACATGTATGATATCATAAGTGAAACGAATCACCAGTCTAGGTTTGATGTAGGATGCAAGATGCTTGGGACTGATGCATGGGGATAATCCAGAGAGATGGTGTGGGGCGGGAGGGGGGAGGGTGTGTCAGGATTGGGAGTTCATGTACATTCGTGGCTGATTCATGTCAATGTATAGCAAAACGAATACAGTATTGTAAAGCAAAACTAAAAAATAAAACTACAAAAAAATAAAAATAATGGAATGCAAACACTGTAATTAAAAACCTGGGTTTAATATATAGTAACTTAAATACGAATGTAAGTAATTATAACTACTGATGCTAAGTTAAAAATATAATAGGGTTGCTTTGTCAGTGTGGTAAAAGCAGTGGTTTGTTTCCAGACAGTCTGAGCTTTTGTTTTCTTTCCTTGAGCAACCCGTTGTTTATTTGAGAGTGAAAGTGAATATCACTCAACTGTGTCCGACTCTGTGACCCCATGGACTGTAACATGCCAGGCGTCCCTGTACATACAGTCTATGAAATTCTCCATGCCAGGTTACTGGAGTGGGTAGCTGTTTCCTTCTGCAGGGAATCTTCCCAATCCAGGGATCGAACCTACGTCTTCCTCATTGCAGGCAGATTCTTTACTAGCTGAGTAACCAGGGAAGACCAAGAATACTGGAGTGGGTAGTCTAGCCCTTTTCCAGCGGACCTTCCCAACCCAGGAATATTTTTTACCTGTTGCTTCTCACTTAAAACTCCTCTCTACACTTTCAGAGTCTATCCTGGAAACGTAGGGAAGGTTTTCTTTCCTACAATCTATTTATACTTTGTCATACTGGTTTAATTTCTTAAACATGGCCAGTGTTTTGTCTGCTTCACTGGGAAACTTTCTCTAAAATCTGAATTACTGCTCTCTTTGAATTCTGCTGAGACAGCATCATTTTCTCCAGGAGCTTAGGTGAAAGGATGGCATTTTATTCTAGGAAGAGCTACATTATTGTCAAGTTTAAGCGGAAAATATCTCCTATGATTCTTTCTATTTAATATCATTGAACATTTTTCTGGCAACAAATTCTCAGCTACTCCTTAATCACATCACTCTCAATGATATGCTGGCTACTCCTACAACATTCTAAAGTCCATCATTTTGCCTAAATTTCTTTAACCTCTTGTTAAGTTATACAAGGGCATTTTCATATCCCCAGTGTGCATGCATGTATGCTGAGTCACCTCAGCCATGTCCAACTCTTTGAAAGACTATGGGCTATAGCCTGCCATGCTCCTCTGTCCATAGGATTCTCCAGAAAAGAATACTGGAGTGAGTTGCCATGCCCTCCTCCAGGGGATCTTCCTGACCCAGGGATCAAACCTGTGTCTCCTGAGTCTCCTGTGGCTCTTGCATTAGAGGAAGATTCTTTACCTTTGATTCACTAGTGAAGCCCCCTAACTCCAGAATCCTATCCCAACCTCCAAATAATTCATTTTAATTGAATTATCTAATTGGCTCCTGTTTGTGTGTATATGACATTGTATACTTAAGCTTTATTTTCCTTTTAAAAGATAGAAATGTATTTAAAATCCCACCAGCTGGAGGGTGGGGAGGTTTGGGCGGGGGGACACATGCATCTGTGGCTGATTCATGTCAATTCATGGCAAAAAAAAAATCACAATATTGTAAAATAATTATCTTTCAATTAAAATAATTAAAAAATCCCACTAGCACTGCTATGCAAAAGTCTATGCTATATTATTTAATCTCATTTTTAACTTTCTACTCTAAAATTAAAATCATATTTTTTAAACAAATTATCATAGATAAAAATATTCTATAAAAAATAAACAATAGAAATGTCAATTAAATAGAGTTAGACTAGAATGAGGAGCTCTCATGCTCTGTGAAAATAGTGATTGCAACAGGAAGAAGAGATACTTCCTTCTTCCAGGCAAAGACTCAGCATATGGAAAATCATGGACTCTTTACTATTGCTCTCCTTCCATTGCAATTGTGTGCTAATCCTGAATAAGCCTTTTTTTTCCCCCTCCTGGTAGTCTATTTGTTTTAAGTCAGCTATTCTCTGTAGTGGTTGAATATGATCTGATTATTTAGGTTTGCTAAGTAAACATAAATTACAGAATCCCTACCTAACAATCTCTGCCATAATATAGAACTGAAATTTGGAAAACTTTGTTTCTAGAATATGTAATAAAAATAAAATTGTTAAAACTCCCATAATAAATAATCATCACATCATACCAAAAAGTAGTATAATACAGCAAAAAACATATTAGTGTATCTTCTTCTAGATTGTTACTTAATGAAGGAGAATCAGCTCTAACTTTGGAGACTTTTTTTTTTTCCTCTGTTTTTCTTTCCTTTCACTTATTTAACTATATTATTTCCCTGGTGATAGATCAAAAATCTGAAATTGCTAGCAAAATATACTCCAAAATGAAAATGCACTCATGTTCATGTTTTCTAAGGTAAATATATTAAAGACAAATGAACTGTCTAAAATTCATACAGAAATTATTATATTTTTAATCTGCATACCTACACACATGATGGAGGAACCACTGATTAGAGACGCAAAGGAGTTGCCAAAAAGCATGTTAAGAGGAAAAATACAGGCGTTCCTTCTTATTCTCTACTCTCCATGGCACAAGAATTTCACCTACAAAGAAAAGACCAAGCAAATGACAGCAATGCCAATTTTTCCCAAAGAAAACAAGTTCAAAACGAAGTGAATTTTTCAAAACATAGCTAACACCCCAATCTCATATCTATAATTTGTTTGAAGTTATTTTTAGTTATGAATCCCATATTATTCATTTACTAACAGGTGACCTTAGAATGAGTTACCTTGCACAATTACAAGTTCTAAACTTCATAAATCATACAATCCAAAACAAATTTCTGCCATATTCTCTTCCCTCTTTATTGATACCAATATAAATAAAATTTGCAAAGAGAAATGCACATAAAAGCAATAAAGAATTTTAAAATACTCTACATTTAAAGCACCTATGGAAATAATTTTCTACCACATTCAGTAATTCAGAGCTGGGACCAGATACTTTGTTTGATTTTGTGCTTAATGTGCAAGATAAAAACCATTATATAATATGCACATTTCAAAATACCTTAGGCTGTATAGTGCAGGGAGAACCAACCCAAAAGTAAGATGATTTTCTGTAATAAAGTGGTAAAAAGAAACTAATGAAAATTAGATACATGGCTTAGAAGAAAATCTTGAAAATTCTCAAATTATTTCTTAAAAAGAGTCATATTTTGGTCAGGAAATTCATTGGTTATGATCCATATATTTATAATAATTACTAAAGCAACTAATCCATACATCCAATCATATTTTCAATAATGATATCTCAAACTTTCTAATTATATGTCACTTGTAGAACTCTTCATATATATTTGATTCATAGATGGTTTTATAGAAATGTTCACTGAAACCAAGGATCAAATGTGAATGATCAACCAAGTAAGAGTTCCTGTAGAAAGACAAAAACTTTGTCTCAGTAAACTGATTCTAGGTGTCCCATGTGAAAAACAATAACATATCCAAACTGATTAATCAATAACTACACTGTAAGTACTCTTCATAAAATTCCCAATGTGCCCAATTCATAAGAAGGATTTTATTTTTTTTAACATTTATAAAAATAAATTTACTTTATATTAAAAATATAGTTTATACATTATAATGATACAGTAATATTTGGTGTCAGTTCAGTTCAGTTCAGTTCAGTCCCTCAGTCATGTCCAACTCTTTGTGACCCAATGAATCACAGCACACCAGGCCTCCCTGTCCAATACAGATTCCTGGAGTTCACTCAGACTCACGTCCATCAAGTGAGTGATACCATCCAGCCATCTCATCCTCTGTCGTCCCCTTCCCCTCCTGCCCCCAATCCCTCCCAGCATCAGGGTCTTTTCCAGTGAGTCAACTCTTCGCATGAGATGGCCAAAGTACTGGANGAGGGTCCTACCAGATCCTCACTAAGCATTTGTATGAGTGAAACTTGTCTCATTATCTGTGCAGTGATTCCAACATTAGAGGTCAGTGAAACTGGAGCAAAGATATGAAGATGGATTTGGAGGGAGAACCAGAAGAGGTAAGATCTTGTAGAACCTGCTAAGAATTTTGGATTTGACACTAGGTCATCAATTGGAGGGTTCATAGAAAGAAGTAACCTCATCAGATTACTTATTAACAGTTGCTTTGGCTGTTTACTGGAAAATAACCTTGTAAGTTAAGTCTTGTGGGCTTTAGTAGTTCAGGTGTCAGATGATGATGGCTTAAACTAAGGTATTACCAGTAAAAATCAGAGGCAAAATGTGCTTAAACTAAGGTAACATTTTGAGGTAATATTCAAAGTATTGATGAGTGGTGTCAGTGAAAGAAGTTAAGTCTGAAGGATATCAACATATTTGTTCTGAGGGAATGCATGTGCAATTTCCAAGATTGCTAAGAATGAGGACAGGTATTGGCCACATACATTTTGGGATGCCTGTTGAACATAATAAGCAATCCTCATTTTTTTAATCCATGGGTGCAGTACATCTTTCCATTGGTTCGTGTTATTTTCAATTTCTTTCATCAGAGTTTTACAGATTTCAGAGCACAGATCTTTCACCCCTTTAGGTTTATTCCTAAGTACTTTATTATTTTTGATGTAACTGCAAATGCTGTTGTTGTCTTGACTGCTAGTTCTGCCACTTTGTAGTTATAGTAATGCAACAGATTTCTGCATATTAATTTTGTATTCTACAATTTATTGAATTTATTATCTCTAATAGGTTTTCTTCTGGGGGCGGGTGGCTCCTTTAGAATTTTCTATATATATGATTGTGTCATCTGCAAAAGTGAAGGGCTTTACTTCTTCATTTCCAATTCAGATTTCTCTCATTTCCTTTTCTTGCCTAATAGCTGTGGCTAGAGTTTTCAATACTATGCTGAATGAAAGTGGCAAGAATAGGTATCCTTCTCTTGTTGCTTATTTTAGTAAATTTTTTCAACTTTTCTTTTTTTTAATTTTTAATTGATTTTTATTTTTTAGTTTGTTTTGCTTTACAATACTGTATTCGTTTTGCTACACATCGACATGAATCAGCCATGAGTGTACATGAACTTCCAATCCCGACCCCCACCTTCCCCCTCCCGCCCCACACCTTCTGTCTGGATTATCCCCGTGCATCAGTCCCAAGCATCATGCATCCTGCATCAAACCAAGACTGGCGATTCATTTCACTTATAATATCATACATGTTACATTGCCACTCTGCCAACTCATCACACCCTCTCCCTCTCCCTCTCCCACAGAGTCCAAAAGGCTGTTCTATACATCTGTGTCTCTTTTGCTGTCTTGTGTACAGGTTTATCATTACCATCATTGTAAACTCCATATATATGTGTAAGTATACTGTATTGGTGTTTTTCTTTCTAGCTTACTTCACCCTGTATAATCAGCTCCAGCATGATCCACCTCATTGGAACTGATTCAAATGTATTCTTTTTAATAGCTGAGTAATACTCCATTGTGTATATGTACCACTGATTTCTTATCCATTCATCTGCTGATGGACATCTAGGTTGCTTCCATGTCCTGGCTATTATAAACAGTGCCGCAATGAACATTGGGGTACACGTGTCTCTTTCAATTCTGGTTTCCTCGGTGTGTATGCCCAGCAGTGGGATCGCTGGATCATAAGGCAGTTCTATTTGCAATTTTTAAAGGAATCTCCACACTGTTCTCCATAGTGGCTGTACTAATTTGCATTCCCACCAACAGTGTAAGAGGGTTCCCTTTTCTCCACACCCTCTCCAGCATTTATTGCTTGTTGACTTTTGGATCGCAGCCATTCTGACTGGTGTGAAATGGTACCTCATTGTGGTTTTGATTTGCATTTCTCTGATAATGAGTGATGTTGAGCATCTTTTCATGTGTTTGTTAGCCATTCGTATATCTTCTTTGGAGAAGTGTCTATTTAGTTCTTTGGCCCATTTTTTGATTGGGTCATTTATTTTTCTGGAGTTGAGCTGCATAAGCTGCTTGTATATTTTTGAGATTAGTTGTTTGTCAGTTGCTTCATTTGCTATTATTTTCTCCCATTCAGAAGGCTGTCTTTTCACCTTGCTTATAGTTTCCTTTGTTGTGCAGAAGCTTTTAATTTTAATTAGATCCCATTTGTTTATTTTTGCTTTTATTTCCAGTATTCTGGGAGGTGGATCATAGAGGATCCTGCTGTGATTTATGTCAGAGAGTGTTTTGCCTATGTTCTCCTCTAAGAGTTTTATAGTTTCTTGTCTTACGTTTAGATCTTTAATCCATTTTGAGTTTATTTTTGTGTATGGTGTTAGAAAGTGATCTAATTTCATTCTTTTACAAGTGGTTGACCAGTTTTCCCAGCACCACTTGTTAAAAAGATTGTCTTTAATCCACTGTATATTCTTGCCTCCTTTGTCAAAGATAAGGTGTCCATAGGTGTGTGGATTTATCTCTGGGCAAAAGCACCAATTCTTTGGTTCTCAGCTTTCTTTATAGTCCAACTCTCACATCCATACATGACTACTGGAAAAACCATACCTTTGACTAGACAGACCTTAGTTGGCAAAGTAATGTCTCTGCTTTTTAATATACTGTCTAGGTTGGTCATAGCTTTTTTTCCAACTGTCGAGTTGGTGATGCCATCCAGCCATCTCATCCTCTGTAGTTCCCTTCTCCTCCTGACTTCAATCCCTCCCAGCATCTGGGTCTTTTCCAATAAGTCAACACTTCACATGAGGTGGCCAAAGTATTGGAGTTTCAGCTTTAGCATCAGTACTTCCAAAGAACACCCAGGACTGATCTTTAGGGTGGACTGGTTGGATCTTCTTGCAGTCCAAGGGACTCTCAAGAGTATTCTCCAACATCACAGTTCAAAAGCAGCAATTCTTTGGTGCTCAGCTTTCTTTATAGTCCAACTCTCACATCCATACATGACCACTAGGAAAACCATAGCTTTGACTAGACGGACCTTTGTTGGCAAAGTAATATCTCTGCTTTTGAATATACTATCTAGGTTGGTCATAACTTTCCTTCCAAGGAGTAAGCACCTTTTAATTACATGGCTGCAATCACCATCTGCAGTGACTTTGGAGCCCCCCAAAACTAAGTCTGTCACTGTTTCCACACCTATTTCCCATGAAGTGATGGGACCAGATGCCATGATCTTCACTTTCTGAATGCTGAGCTTAAGCCAACTTTTTCACTCTCCACTTTCACTTTCATCAAGAGGCATTTTAGTTCCTCTTCACTTTCTGCCATAAAAGTGGTATCATCTGCATATCTGAGGTTATTGATATTTCTCCTGGCAATCTTGATTCCAGCTTGTGCTTCTTCCAGCCCAGTGTTTCTCATGATGTACTCTGCATATAAGTTAAATAAGCAGGGTGACAATATACAGCCTTACGTCCTCCTTTTCCTATTTGGAACCAGTCTGTTGTTCCATGTCCAGTTCAAACTGTTGCTTCCTGACCTGCATATAGGTTTCTCAAGAGGCAGGTCAGGTGGTCTGGTATTTCCATCTCTTTCAGAATTTTCCACAGTTTCTTGTGATCCACACAGTCAATAAAGTGGAAATAGATGTTTTTCTGGCACTCTCTTGCTTTTTCGATAGGATAATATTGTTGGTGATAATTTGAAGGCAAGTTGCCTACCTTTGCCTAAAAGAAACTTGAAAAGAGAGTAGAGTTTTTTTTTTTTTTAATATTTAGTTCAGGCATTTAGCTTCTATAGTGAAGAGGCTTTACCAGTATGTGGATTTCTATGTATGGAATTTTACAGAAGAACTGGCTTTAAATCTTTGAAAGTTTATACTGGGACCTAGCGGGTGCATGTATACACACACACACACACACACACACACTTTATTTACCTTTCTCAGGTGAGATGTAATCTAATATTTTCTATTTTATTTTGTTCTATTCTGTTTCAGTCTATTTCATTAAGATGCTGTTTCTGACACAAGGGATTTATCTTAAACCACAATGAGGCTGCATGTACCCAGTTTGAGAATCACTGCATTAGAGACTGCTCTAAGGGGCATGGGGGCTGGGGAAGGCATTTCTATGCTCAGGCTATGTGTGCTATATCTACCTTTCTGGAAATGTACAAAGGGTATGAGAGGGTTATTATGAGGGATTATATAATCAGATTTCTGGAGAACCATTTTTATGCTGGGATCTACAGGTGCAGTGTGAAAAGCTAAGAATTTAAGGGAATCAGAACAGTAATCAGGGGGTTATCAGGTGAGATATACCATTCAGATGAGATGGTGTAAGACATCGTAAAGGTGGATAAGCTTGTCTAACTCAATGAAACTATGAACCATGCTATGTAAGGAGATGACAAAGTACAGGAAAGCCTGGCGTGCTGCAGTCCATGGGGCTGCAAAGAGTTGGACATGACTGAGCAACTGAAAAACAACAATCACCATCTCAATGAGGAAAGCAGAGTTTTTATTCCTATAATTCTCATATGTTAGAATTGTTTATATACATTTGACTGCAAGGTAGAGCATTCAAGATCTTAGTTTCCCCTGAACAGGGATTGAACTCAAGCCCTCTGCAATGGAAGTGTGAAATCCTAACCCCTGGACTGCCAGGGAAGTTCCTAGAGCTGTTTTAAAGAGGATAAAATCATATGAATGGTTTCCTGCACATAGCAAACACTTATTAAATCAAAATGATGAGATATAAAAATTTTCTGAAAATCTAAAAACAAGCAGCAGGCAGAGGAAACTCATCCAATCACTGTCATTCCACTTCCTAACTATTACAAAGCAATGACATTAGTTTGCTTATCTATAAAAGGAGATACAATCAGGTTGAAGAGTAGGTGAGCTAATAGAGATAAAACACTTATTATTGGGAGATAATTCTCCATGGCTTTTCTGCATGCCTTACATTAAGTTTCGTCCTGGACTATCTTTTCAAGGATGTTCGTAGGAGAAAGAGCTTTGAGAGACAGAGGTAATGTCTCCCAACAGGGCAGAGGCCAGGATTATTATCTTTTAAAGAAATTATATTCCTCTAGGACAAAAGTTTGGCAGGTTTGCTAGCAATTCTCTTTAAAAGATGAAAGATTTTTAAACTCTGGGTCCCTCAGCTAAGACATAAACCCATTGTGTGGGCAGCATTCCCATGAGTTAACCTACATAGAGCTGCTGTGGGTGCAGAGAGGTAAGAAGAACAGATGCTGACTTGAAGCTCGTGCTGCCTGCTGTGCCATGAATAATAAAGTCCCTTGTCTGTGATCCTGAAGTCTATTGTTTTCTGAAACTGTGGTTAACTTGTTAGTTTGCAAGTAAGAAAAGGAAATCTCAGACCATGCACAGGTCTTCATGTTTAGACAATGATGAGCCACATACTTAGCACTCAATAAATTCTACCCTGTTAGCACTATTTTTGTTGGTGTTGGTGTTGTTGTTAGCACTATGGTGCTAACAAAACAAGCTATGGTTTTTCCAGTGGTCATGTACAGATGTGAGAGTTGGACCATAAGGAAGGCTGAACACTGAAGAATTGATGCTTTCAAATTGTGGTGCTGGAGAAGACTCTTGAAAGTCCCTTGGAGTCCCAGCAAGATCAAACCAGTCCATCCTAAAGGAAATCAGTCCTGGATATTCATTGGAAGGATTGATTTTGAAGCTAAAGCTCCAGTACTTCGACCCCCTGATGGGAAGAGCTGACTCATTGGGAAAGATCCTGATGCTGGGAAAGATTGAAGGTGGGAGGAGAAGGGGCCAACAGAGGATGAGATGGTTGGATGGCATCATCGACTCAATGGACATGAGTTTGAGCAAATTGGAAGACAGTGAAGGACAGAGAAGTCTGGCACACTGAAGTCCATGGGGTCGCAAAAATGTCAGATCTGCCTGAGCGACTGAAGGGCACCAGCACTGTGGCATTTATGAATGTGGCAATGTGGTAGGTAGCTAATTTAATGGAGCAGCTATCTATCTAGTGCATATTTGCTATGTGTAAGTCATGATGCAATGTCTGAGGTTAAGAAACTGAATAAGACAGAACGCTGATTTCACATTCACAGGGAAAGACATTTGCATATAGACAATTATAACATATCTCAATACTGTAATAGAAATGTGAATAGGTATCTAGAGCTGCATAAAGAAGGGAACATCTATTTGCCTGAAATGTAAGATGAAGAGAGATATCAAGAAAGTTGCTCAGGGTAAGAAATATTTCAACTGAATTTTAATAGTTGAATGTGGATGGTGAATGTGGATTTGTCAGTCTCAATGGCAACAATAATTTATTATCGTTTTATTATTATTTAGTGTCATGATTTGTTATAAGTTGAGCTATTTCCCTCATATGTTAAAGCCCTAACCCTTTTATCTGTGGATGTGAACTTATTTAGAAATTAGAGTCTTTGCAGATGAATTAAGATGTAACTTAAGGTAAGATTATACTGGAGTAGGGTGGACCCGTGCTCCAGTATGGCTGGTTCTTATGAGAAAAGGAGAGACACTGAGATAGATACACACTGAGACAGACAGATGGGGAGAACATGTGGAAACACAGACATGCAGAAGGAGGGCATCCATGCGATGACAGAAGAAAGAATAGAGTTATACAGATGCAACCTTAAGAATGCCAAGTATTGCTTGCAACCACCAAAAGCTGGCAGAGAGGAAGCATGGGCCTCTCACACTGAGTTCTGACTTGTTTCTAGAACGGAAGGAAAATAAATTTGTTTTATGTAGCCCAGTTTGTGGTACTTTGTCACATTAGCTCTAGGAAACTACTAGGCTATTTTAACAGTTATTGTCTTCAATGTTGTTATATTTAGACAAGAATGAGGAAAGGATATAGCGGTCACAAAGGCATGAGAGAGAGAATAGCAAGCTCAGGAAACCATAATTGCTGACTTTTACTCTGCGGGGAGGTAAGTGACAGTTTATGAGGCTGGAAAGTGGTGTGTCTTCTATGGATATTTGGGTCCTGACATAGGGCAATGACTATAGAATATGGGTACTGGCAGATCGGTCCAAATTCTAGCTTCTCCACACAGTGGAGGTGCAAACTTGGGAAACGGAGCCATCCTTTCCAAACCTTGCTATCATTAGCTGTAGAATGGGACAACAATTTCTGCCACAAAAATGTGGTTTGAAGAATCTGAAAAAATGAGGATAAAGCACATGGCAAGTGTTTGATCTATGGTCATCAGCAGTGCTGTCAGATTCGTGTGTTAGGGAGGTTTTCTGACAGGCATGGTGATGATGAAAGCTGGGTGGGGAGGCTTGTGGCTGAGACATACTGGGGTAACTGTTGAGACATCCAGGTGGGCAGTGTTAGAGGCCTAGCTACAGTAGTAGCACACGTGGGCAGAAAAATGAGGAAATTAGTAAGAAACGATTCATCATTAGGATTAATTGACCATGTCACCCAGTTGTATGGACTCAGTGATGAGGTAGCAGTTGTTTCCTCTTGTGTCTATTCCTGGTAATGTGTGAAAAGGGCTAGGTATTTCAGTGTTCTGTTTTGTTCTTCCAAATAAAGAGTGCCATTATCCCACTCTCCCTGGAGGAGGGCATGGCAACCCACTTGCCTGGAGAATCCCATGGACAGAGGAGCCTGGCCAGCAGTCCATGGGGCTGCAAAGAGTCTGGTATGACTGAGCGTCTAAACACAGCACCTCACAGCAATATCCCACTCTACTTAGACAACTAGGTTCATTTACAGGCCCAACCCCTTAAGTGAGGTCTGAGCTGGAATGTCTTGAGAAATCAGAATGAAGAGGTGGTGCAGCCATTTCACGTGAAAAATGGCAGAAAATTTGAGCATTGTTTGTCCTGGAGGACAAAGAGAAAAATTATGTATCACCAATTCAAGATTAACTCAACCCAATATGAAAAAAATCCCAACTATGCAAAAATGTTATCCTCTGCTCTTAGAAATTCACACACAATAGAAGGAACCCCCACCCAACACTCAAGTCTAAACAAACAGAAGCACAGGAAAGCCATGCTTAGAATGATGTTATTTCTGCAGAAAGAAAAGTAACATTCTCTTAAAAAAGTATTTAATAGATTTTAAGAAAAGTTTTATAGATTCAGAAAGGCATACTAAAAAAAAATGGATACTGATAAATTGTATGCATTTCCAAAGGCTTATATTTATCACATCAAATATGCATTACTTTCTCTGTCCCTCTGTCACACACACACTTACATACACACAAACACATATTTTAGAACACAAAGACTTGCGATTTAGAATACAAGTTTTGTAGGAATGATTATTCAACCAGAAAATTCAACACTAAATGCTTCAACTGTAGGTAATAAAAAAAATACAATCTGAAATGACAAGTAGACAAATTAATTTGTAGCAGCTAAACAAGGAGTGTGACATTTACCAAGTAGAGATGATAGATTTCTGAGGATACTGGAAACAAAGTTCTCTCCTAGAAGACTCCTCTCATTCTAAGGCTTATTTGAAAAACTCCCTGGTAATGTAAACATCACTACAGTATGATAGATAGCACTGATTTCCTTAAAGTTAGGAATATTAATGGTCATTCTGTTTATTTTTGTCTTCATGGTACATTTCTTTTGAATATCATTTAGCATAATTTCTAGATGCATGAGTTTTCAGCTCCAACCATTTCAGCGTAGGAAATAGTCATCAAACACAGCTGATCCAAAAACTGTGGACCCAAATACTGTTTTTTGGTGTTGTCTGTGAATTTATCTTTTCAAGCTAGGCTACTTTTTACCAGATATCCTTAGTAGTGGCGAAGCATCATCCTTTAAAGATGAATTTGATTTTTTAAATGACTTATGTCATTAAGACCCATGTCTGTTGAATAAGGTTAAGGATTAATTTGCAAAATCAAGTAAGATTTGATTATAAAGAAGAAAAAATAAAACCTCTTTTATTGTTATTCATGTGACTAAGCCTGAAGATCTTACCATTCAAGACAAGAGTCAATATAAAGGTAATTATTTTCCACACCTAAACATTAAGTACTACTAAGCAGACAAATGAAGAAAACTAGGATTTTGAGAAATTGTGATAAACCTCCTTCAGAAAAAGTGTTTTAAAATAATAATTTTAAGAAACCTGTCATAATTTGTAGAGGATGATATTCCTCTTTCCCTTCTATAATAGAATTTTTTCACTATGCCTATTTATCATATCTGTGTGTACTAGGAATGCCAAATATAAATGCCAGGGGTCAGTGAGTACTGTCCCTTTGCCCGCTGGGGTTAGCTGGCTCTGACCCTTTTCCAAACAGTCTCTGCAGGGAACCTGATCTTTCACCCTCAGTCATCGTTTCAGCCTTCTGAGGCCCATGTCCTATTGCATTCCTACAGCCTCTCTCCAACATAATAAGTTTAAAATTCTTATAGAAATTAAGATTAATTGGAATGAATTCCTTGAATATTTGTGTGTGTTCTCATGAGTGAAGGGCTTTCCTTATGCATTTCCTGCTGTGATTTTCTGAGGAGGCCTAGCTCTGTTCTCTGGGTGCAACTCACCAAAATCATTAATAGTATTAATCAAGATAATCTATTTATTTTAGTTGGCTGACTTTACAGATATGAAAGAGTTGACAAAATGGTTATGGAGGATAGGAAAAAGGAAGCAAAATCTACAGTTCTACCACTGGCCTTGCATTAGGTATGACATTTCTGATGACTTCTTGGGGTCAGATTGAGTGGTGCCAGAAGCCACAGGTGATAACACTCTATTATTTCACTCTACTGAGCCAGGACATGGAGCTACTTTAAGATAAAAGAAATTCCATATGGACATGAGAAAAATGAACTACATTTAAATCTTCTAACTTTTAAAGGGTGTGAATTTATACATTTCCATAAAACAAACATAATTTATTTGATTGCTTTTTTTTATTTCATTGTAAATCTATTCAATGAAAACTTACAACTTATTTTTTTTTAATACTACTTATAAAAAGTCAGTAATGAACATATCAAAATGAACTGGAAAGAACATATTTTTGCAAGAACATAACTTAAACTCAGAGATCTAAAGCGAAACTTGCATTAAATCTGTCATTTCCAATATTGCATTTATCTTTATAATTACTGTTGGTAAGTGTGAAAATGATCCTTCTATATACAATATGGGTATCTAACAAATTAATTGTAAGTACAACATCATGGTCTTTTTATACAGTTCATAGGATTCTCACGATAAAAATACTGGAATGGCTTGCCATTTTCTCCTACAGCGCAGGAGGATTGAAGGCAGAAGATGACAACAGAGGATAGGATGGTTAGATGGTATCACCGATTCAATGGACATGAACTTGAGCAAACTCTGAGAGATGGTGAGGGACAGGGAGGCCTGGCATGCTGCAGTCCATGGGGTTGCAGAGTCAGACATGACTTGGCAACTGAACATCAACAGCATAATTGTAGTGTTATGATGGTTTAGATCTTGTTTTTGCAACCAGATAGACGCGACTTAGCAGCAGCAGCAGCAGACCCAGATTCATATATATTCTTTATATTTGTTGTGTCATTAAAGCAATTATCTCATCTCCATAAGCCTCTGATTTCTCATCTCATCCACAATAGCCTACTTCATAGCTTGTTTTGAGGATTAGGTGAAAAGTTAGTGGTTTGCATAGCATTTGGCACATAGTATTCCGTAAACAAAAGTGGTTATAATCTCTCCACATTATTCTCTAGCTAACTAATTACTAATGAAGAAACTATTCACTGCTTATTTGTTGTTTTATGTCATTACACATTTTCTTTAAATTGTTTCTTCTTTTCCATGTGCTCTGCTCCTAAATAGATCCTTATCTTGTTCTGAAATTTAGGAAAAAATGTTTAGTTATGTAAATAAAGTGTAGTTGTGTATGTTACATATATATATATTTGTAGTTTTATAGTATTATGTATAGCATATTACATATAGTAATGCATATATAATACTATATTATAATTTAGATTTAGCCTCTCAGTTGTGTCCTATTTTTGCAAACCCCTGGACTGTAGCTTGCAAAGCTCCTCTGTCCATGGGATTTCATATATGTATACTATATATATATATATTTATATATATATACCTATGTATCAACAGTGTATCTGCAATAGCAATCAACTAGATTGACTTAGAAATTTGTTAAAATGATATTGAGTTGCTAGCAGAATGAACAATGACTATTAATAGAACTTCTTGGAAAAAAAGGAAGAGTGACTGTGGGAACCATATAACTAGGGTCACAGTTAAAATTATGACAGAACAGGGCAGGGAGGACTCTCAGGAAATCACCGTTGAACACTTGTCCTAGCCTTTACCTCGGGTGCTGCTGGCATAGACTAGTGACACCACATTTACCATTGTTGCTAGAGGTGCCCATGGGGATTATATGTTGGTGGTACTCCTCTTTAAAGAAGTCTCTCCAGGATAGGTTTGAAACTCTAGCTCTTGTTTCCTATGCATCTGATTGACTGGGTTGTTAGGAAGGCTGCAAAAGCAAGTTTCTAGAACTTTAGGTTCAATAGTAGGCTCTACTTTCCATCAAGACCTGTAAAGTAGGACATTTTCTAAATACAGCAAAAGGAATTTACATACTGGGAGTCAAAATTGACTAGTGCTCACTCTAAACAGTAAAATTTAAGATGAACCTTAAGGGAGTTCCCTGGTGGCCTAGATGTTAGGATTCCAGGCTCTCGTTACCATGGTCCAGGTTCAGTCCCTGGTTGGAGAACTGAAATCTAGCAAGCCATGTGTGTGGCCCCAAAAAATAAACAAAAAAATAAAATAAAGCTTAAAAAAGTTTTAATGTACACTAGGGTAGAAAGAAATTGACTACCATGGATAGAGGGACATTTCACCGTTAGTTATTCATCTCTACAACTTGTTCCTTTAGAATAGATTATTTAGAATAAAAACTCACTTACCAAATTAGTCACAAAGAAATAATGAATATGAATTAGCTATGGTGCTATCATGAATACTATAGGTTCTAAATTTAAATCATAGGGAAATCACTAAAGCCATCATTTCTGAGAAGTTCTGATACTGGAGGTGGCACTGGGTGAAATACTCATTTAGATTTAAAAAAATGGCAAATTTTCTATCCTTAATTATTTTGCATGTTGCTTAGGGTTGGATGATGTCTACAAGCAGAAGAGCAACAGTTTCATTTAGAATTTGTATAGTCCTTTACGTTTGTGAAGATTTTTGCATCCAATCTTTCCTGTCTTATCGAGCTACACTATACAGCATAGAGAACATCTGTGAGCATTTCTACTTCTTCGATGGGGAGAGAAAGCCCAACGGACTTCTTTTCGCTTTCTTAGAGTAAATTCATTTTCCTTTTTCTACCTTTACCCTTTGGATGCACCCAGACAAGAATCTAATTAATCTGAAAATTTTTTTTAACATCTCTCCATCCAGAGTGCTTACGGAAAGCTGTAGGGTATGAAGCTCATGTAATTTACCCTTGTTGGCATGTCAGTTAAGAAGATCTATGGATGGGAAGAAAAGTGAAGCCATTTTCTTAAATGAGTTTTAATTTCACACAGTTAATCTGTTCCTGACATTTAGAATTATCTTGGATCATTAGCGGTATGTAAGACTTTTTTTTTCGATTTGAGGGTTGGCTTGGAAGCAGAGTGCTGTCTTCGCAGGTCCGCTGGGCCCCCGGTGAACCTCATGGGAGAGTGATGCCAATCTGCTGATTCCCTTTCTCTCACTCAGTTTTCTTCTCTGCAGTCACTTTGACTCTCAAGCACAGCTTTTTTTGTTTTGTGTTGTTTTGCTTTGGGGGTAGGGAGGGGGAAGTGCTGCCAACAGACCTTTTGAGGAAGCTTGGCTTTCTGTGAATTTATCTAATACACTATTTAATATCAGGCTATCCAAACAAATCTAAATCATTTGGAATTGCAAAGCCAAAGAAGTCGTAAGGGCACAGAGGTAGTAGATTCCTGAAGTGAAGACAATGTTCCAAAGGCCAAATGACTGTGTTTGCTTTGTTACCTTTTCTCTATACCTCTCAGGATGAAACCTGGATTAGGAGTAAACTAAGAAAGAATCTTTAATCTTCAAACTCAGTTAACTGCTACTTTTTAAGGAATTCTTTGCTGCATTACCCCCATTTCACTGTTCAGTCTATTTAAAAGTATAGTTAAACAAACATGGATAATCCTAAATTTTTGCTGATGAGCTTTTCTCTGCGTGTGTGTATTTTCTCAACAAGCCCTTGAGTCTATTCTCTGTTATCTGGATCCCAAAGTGATGTGACATCATGATTTGCTCTATCTAGTTGTTTTGTGTTTCTTCCACTTAAGAAATGGGCTTTCTTTTCAATATAGAAAAACCATCTAGGATATTTGGATAATGACCAACTGGAGCAATTATGACTTATTTGGGGATCCTTAGAAGTTCACGTGTTAGAAGATAAATAATTTAAATCCTTGGTTGCTATTTGAGAGCCATCTTTCTTCTTTTAAAAGGAAAATTTCTTATGAAATTTTAGATCTTAATGCTACTTTTATTAATTGCTTAAGTTAATCAAGCTAAGTATATTCTAATACCACACATGAGCTTCCCAGCTGGCTCAGTGATAAAGAACTTGCCTGCCAATGCAGGAGACACAGAAGACTCTGGTTCAGTTCTGGGTCAAGAAGATTCCCTGGAGAAGGAAATGGCAACCCGCTCCAGGAGTCTTGCCTGGAGAATCCCATGGACAGAGGAGCCTGGTGGACTGCAGCCAGTGGGGTCACAGTGAGTCAGACACGACTGAGCGACTAACCATGCACGGACAAGCATGAAGACATGCAATCACACACACGGACCTAACTGCTGGGAGTCACAGTCTAGAGCATCTGTTTGAAAGATTTCTGTAAAATATTAGGCAAGTACTTCCTTGATACAAAAGGTGAAAAGGATTCTTCTCAATTAAGAAAATGTATTAACTATTCAGCACAAAGCAATTAGGTAAGGAAAAACAGAGGCCCAATAAGAGTATAATGGGATTTTTTTCTTTTTTTTGCATTGATGGATGGTTAGGCTGACACAAAGGTATTCAAAATTGTAGGAGGCTGTTGAATATTTCAGTCACCTAACAGCTATTTTATATTTCTAAGTTTGGTATCAAGCCCAGATATCCAGCTTTTAATTTTTTTTTAATGCATGAGATAAACAACAACAAAAACAACAAAGCAGCATCTATTATCTCATTTGCAAAAGCTAGACTATAGACATCTATGGAATAAAAGCCATACTTGCATACTTGCTTTGCCTAAATGAGTGATGGCAGAAAAACTACCAGGTCACTGAAAGAGTAAATACTAGTCTTACTCAGATTTCTCTTTGCTGTGTTCTTTCTCTGCTGGAGAAGCTCATTCCTATTTATTCATTACTTATCTATTGCCTATTTGATAACAAAGTCCTCATAAACTTTTTCATTAGTAGTAGAAAAATTAAAAAGTAGTTTGTTTAATTATTTCCTCAAATGTATAAACCAGGACATTTTAATTTACTAATTAAGCTGGTGAGTGACTATAATTCAGAATATTAGTTTAATAAAGTCTCTTAAATTAAGCCCTAGTTAAACATACTTACAAAAGACCTAAGTTAATTTGTTTTTCCAATCTTGCTATCCACTGGTCTTTGTTTTCAAAATTAGACGTCAAACTTTCACAGAATACTTTCATTTGTACAAGGAATTGTGCCTGATCCCCAGTGCTGTCTTATAGAAATTAGAACAGACATGTTTCTGCCTCTGTAGGTAGGAAAATGAGTAAGTGATTACCTCAAGTAAATAAAGAATTAGATGACGATAAGTGTTTTGTCTAAAACAAGATTTTCATTTGGCCATAGGCCTGTATAACAGAGTAACCAACCCCGGCCTGGGAGTTCAGGATGTGTTTTGCTTTGGAAGTAATATGCTAAGTCATGAAGGAGAGGAACACTTATGTAGGCAAAGGCAAACAGAAGAGTGTTCCAGGTAGAAGGAAGTGCAGGTAAATACCTGAGAGGATAAACAGGCCAAATGGTATGAGGAATGAGAGAAGCCCAAGGAGCTGGCATGGGCAGACAGGGACGGAGTATCCTACTAAATGACTCGCAGGCCCGCGCAGATCCCGCTCAGGTTGCTGGAAGAGTCCAGGTAAGAGAGGATGAACTATGCAGGTGGCAGTGAAAAAAGAGAAATAGCTTGCCAATCAATAGGAAGGGACTGGCAATGGATGCGCGTGAGAATGTGAGGAATGCAGAGGGGAACACCATGACTCCCAAGTTGAGGGGATGATGGTGTGAGCATCAAAGACTGGGAAGCAAAAGAAAAATCAAGCTTGAAGATGAAAACCAAATGTCAATTTTTGGGTTTATTATTTTGTGATGTCTATGAGGCATGTCAAGTAAGTTATTGCATATAGGAATTTGGAGCTTAACATAGAGAAATAGATTTGAATGTTATCAACATCAATATACTGGTCAGGCTTTAGTCTAAGTATTCTAAAAAAGTAATTCCATATACAATGGGTAGAACAAGATAGATAGAACAAGATAGAAATCCATATCTTCTTTTCAGCAATGCAGAGGAAGGTAATAGAGGGCTGGAGAAAGCAATGGTGACCCACTCCAGTACTCCTCCCTGGAAAATCCTATGGACAGAGGAGCCTGGTAGGCTGCAGACCATGGGATCGCTAAGAGTCAACATGACTGAGCGACTTCACTTTGACTTTTCACTTTCCTGCATTGGAGAAGGAAATGGCAACCCACTCCAGTGTTCTTGCCTGGAGAATCCCAGGGACGGAGGAGCCTGGTGGGCTGCCATCTATGGGGTCGCACAGAGTCGGACACAACTGAAGCGACTTAGCAGCAGCAGCAGCAGCAGCAGCAGCAGCTTGCTCTGTGCATTTCAGGACATATTTATAACTCTTGGACCCATGGTGGCTGCTCTAGCCTGTGTCATGCTGAATGCATTCCAGCTCAAAGGAAAGGGAAAAGAGGAGGTCACGTCTTCCTTTTAAGGATACTGACAGTTAGACAAAGTTGCTTGCAATCTCCTGACTCAGACAAGAAAAGTGGACTCTGTTTAGTAACATCGCATTGTCTAGTGACCTAGTTACAGCAGATTAAAGGGTATTTACTGGGTGCAGAAGTAGCAAACTATTTTGAGAAAATTTGTCATGAGAAAATAGAGAGTGAAACAGAAGCTGGAGGGATAAGAGGAATTGAAGGCGGAGGGGGGCTCTTTTAAGATAGGCACACTTTGAAAAAAATACATTATTATAGAATAAATCATAAGTGCATACAATTTGAAGACATTGAGAAAAAGGTATATTTGCTAGTGGAATAATCGTCTTTAGATAAGAAATAAGACAGCAATTCCATCTGCAGAACAGCAGAAAAGGATGAAAACAGATACAGAAATAACTGGAGGGTTGAAGGCAGAATTTTGATGTAGTTCCATTTGTTGTTTTATATCTATAATAGATGGTAAACTCATCTGCTGAGAGTGACTGAGGAGATGGCATCCAGAGTCAGGATATTAAGGAGAGAGGGGGAGATTTGAAAATATCATGGAGGTCAGGGCAGTCATGGGCAAATGAGCAGGTTATGCCCCATTCATCTTTAGGGGTTGCTGTGCACACAATTCACCATGTGAGCAGTGCTCCCTAGAGTCATAAGGTGCATAAACACAAGACTCAGTGGAGGCTTCCAATACACTAGAGTCTTTTATTGTGCAATGGACACGCCATTAGTGGTTTTCAGCCCGAGTTTATGGCCTATCAGTTTTTCCTATCATTCTTTAACAATGAAACTGCGTTCCTATTATTTTACAACTTGTTAGATTGCCAAAGCTTTGTCACTTCATCAGTTACCTTATTTATTTTCAACCATTTTTTTTCTTATTCTGTCTCATTTGAAAACTTAAGTTTTTTTTTTATAGGCATTCTTAAGTTTTCCCCATTTTTCTTCAAATTTAATTTTATTTTATACAGTTTAAACCTTAGTTTTTAAGAGGAAGTAATGTTTTCATATGTGTAAGAACATTTATACCTGTCTCATCCTCTTTCCTTATATCAGATTTCTTCAGTTTGAAGAGCTGATTTCTTTATAGGTACCCATCATCTTTCCTTTTATTTGGTTTGTAGGGTTATATACTTTGCTTGTATTAGACATTATATCTTCCAAAAATCATCTCACTTTTAAACTGATTTTTAGTGTAATAAATTGGGAAGGGCAAATAAGTTGTATCAGGAGAGGCCAGTTCTGACTAATAACTATGCCTGCTATGAACAGAAAGTTGACAAATGTGGCACATGTGCCTTTTCCTGACTTTTTTTTTATTATAAATAAACAAATGAACAATTACAGTAACAACCAACCTGAGTGGTCCTTGGGAATGTATTCCTGGTTTCATTTCAATCTGGAGACACTGAGGTAACTTGAACAGAGCAGAAGTTCTACTCAGCTTTTGAAGCCTAAGATGTGGAAACCAGGGATTTTCAAGTGTATAATTCTACTGCTTGCTTCATGCTTATATCACAATGGTTGTTCCCGATAAAAGCTTGACAGGCAGTTATCAAGACTTGCTAGCTCTCAAAAAACCAATTCAGATATCTGAGCTTAATACACTTTATGAAAACTCTGTGACTGATATCTGACTATTCTTCTAGAAAAGCAATGTCCTTTTAGGAAGTCTGGACAGATTACTAAAAATATGTACTATTTGATTATCTCTTTTACTTATTCTCAACAATAAGAGAGAATGGTAGAAATGCATAGGACAGAGAAATGCAGGTGCCTGGCTACAGGTTTGGTTTTTAAACTTTGAATCGAAATATCAAGGACTCATTATGTAAATAACTCAAAATGTTAATGAGTTTTTCAAGTTCTATGTTGTCATGTATAAAAAAGGCTGGCTCTAAACATGGTTTAATGAGGCCTAGACAATTGTTCTAAATGTGGTCCAATGAAGAATTTCTTTTGGTCCAACCATTTCCTATGATAAGCAAATTAACTCCAGATTAGATTTAAAAACTAAGATTATGGCATCTAGTCCCATCACTTTATGGCAAATAGGTGGGGAAACAATGGAAACAGTGAGAGACTTTATTTTCTTGGGTTCCAAAATCACTGCAGATGGTGACTGCAGTCATGAAACTAAAGACACTGTTTGGAAAAAATCTATCACAAATTTATACAGCATATTACAAAGCAGAGACATCACTTTGCTGACAAAGGTCCAACTAGTTATAGCTATGGCTTTTCCAGTAGTCATGTATAGATGTGAGAGTTGGACCATAAAGAAGGCTGAGCACCAAAGAATTGATGCTTTTAAACTGTGGTTCTGGAGAATACTCTTGAAAATCCCTTGGACAGCAAGGAGATAAAATCAGTCAGTCCTAAAGGAAATCAACTCTGAATGTTCATTGGAAGGACTGATGCTGAAGCTCTGATACTTTGGCCACCTGATGTGACGAGCCAACTCATTGGAAAAGACACTGATGTTGGGAAAGACTGAAGGCAGGAGGAGAATGGGATGACAGAGGATGAGATGGTTGGATGGCATCACTGATTCAATGGACATGAGTTTGAGCAAACTCTAGAAGACAGTGAAGGACAGGGAAGCCTGGTATGCCACAGTCCATGGGGTTTCAAAGAGTTGGACACAACTGAGCAACTGAAAAACAACGTGATTTTGATGTAGATGGAGTAAATCTTATGATTCATGAGAAAGTCTTTGTTCTGTCTGTAAAGTGAGGGGCTTCCTGGTGGCTCAGCTGGTAAAGAATCTGCCCGCAATGCAGGAGACCTAGGTTCGATCCCTGGGTTGGGAAGATCCCCTGGAAAAGGGAAAGGATACTCACTCCAGTATTCTAGCCTGCAGAATTCATATATATATATAATAATAAAGAATAAAGAATAATATTAAATAATAAAGAATAATAAATAAATAATAAAGAATAAATCAACTTCAGATATCATTCTTACATTAGTTAATAATTAGCTACTCTTAGTAATCTGGCTAAGGAGAAGGCAATGGCACCACACTCCAGTACTGTTTCCTGGAAAATCCCATGGACAGAGGAGCCTGGTAGGCTGCAGTCCATGGGGTCGCAAAGAGTCGAACACGACTGAAGCGACTTAGCAGCACTAGCAGCAGCAGTAATCTGGCTGACATAATTGAATATCATTGAACAAAACGTCTAAGACATTGGTTTTCAAGCTACCCTATGGAGCAAGTGGGTTTTTCCAGAGTTTTCAAGTTAAACTTAAGAAGCTTCCTGGGTGCTGAGGAACCATTGTTAACCTCTATCCTTTGCAAGAAAAGGAGGCCTACTTTGATATCTTTGGAATATGAACCCCATACAAGCATTCATTTGGAGAACACATTTTTCAAACAAAAAAGAGGTTTGCAATCACTTTTTAAGGATTATAGGACCATCCTTTTCTATAGGTTTTTTTTTTTTAAACTCAGTTCTTGATTCACAGGTAAATAGCAACTTAGAGACATTGCTTTAGCATAGGTAGATAGATCTATCTATATCAATACATATATCTTTATCTATCTATCTATTTATCTATCCACCTTCCCAAATGCTATTTCTAACTCCAGGGTTGGATCTTAATTACTGTTGACCAAAGTAATCCTGTCTCCCTTGCCACAGTTGTTGACTTAAGGATGGTTATATGACTATACTATGGAATGAGATGAAAGAGGGCTTTATGAGGATTTCCGGAAAGGGAAGTTTATAGCTCTCCTATATCATGATGACAGTCCAATTTTGGATTCAGAGAAATCATCTCATCCCGATTCCAACTGGAAATGTCCTTGGAACATAAGGACTAGATTTAGAATGGATCCAGTGTGATGAGTGATTAAATCAAAAGGTGGAAAAGAATTCAAGAACTTGATTATAATGTTGAGTTATGGATCAACCAGGCCTAAAGCTTGACTTCCCTGTAACTTGTTTTAGGTTCAAAGTCATGTCTGACTCTTTTGCAACCCCATTTTGTAGCCCACAACTCTTTTGTAGCTCACAAGGCTCCTCTGTCCATGGGATTTCCCAGGCAAGAATACTGAAGTGGGTTGCCATTTCTTATTCCAGAGCATCTTCACAACTCAGGGACTGAATCTCTCATGTGTCTCTTGCATCAACAGGCAGATACTTTATCACTGAGCTACCAGGGAAGCTCAACTCCCACTTATGTGAACCAATATATGCTCTATTGTTTAAGACAGTTATTTTACTCCCTATTACTCACAGCTCAAATCATCCTGACTGACATATATTCCAGAGGAGGGAGGTAGCTTATAGAGAGATACAGAAGTGAGAATAAGCTTGGCATGTTCAGAGAACAAGAATGCTGCCAGCAAGTTATTAAAGATGAATGAAAATGAAATCAAATGTTTCTGGGCAAGAAACATGAATAAGATAGAAAATGTAGCTGCAAATGTTGGCGGTTTAATAGAAGCCCAGTTTAATGGAAGTAAGGTGTTCGAAGAGTCAAGACTATGGGATAATTCAGGAATTAAGGATTTAGATACATTGTGTTACTCAAGTGAAAAGTTTCCAGTGACTCTAGGAGCCTGCTAAGGATGTAAATTAATAGTAGCATTATGGAAAGGAGTAATGATTCATCTTGCCAAATGGCTTCTGGAACATGGAATGGTAAGTATAACTTCTTCTGGAAAGGACCAGTGTAAAGATCAAACCAAGAAAAGATTTACATGTCAATGAGGCCAAAGAATAGTGATGAAGAAAGGGTTTTGAATTCACAGGAGAGCTTAGTAAACATGGAATGTGGTTTCAGAGGGTAGAGTAGAAAAGGCTTTCAGGAAAGATAGGACTTGGGTAAGTCAGAGAAAAAGAAGGAAAAACTTTCAAATAGATGTATTGAAGAAAAGATTATCAGTGGAGAGGAAGGAGTAAAGGCATAGAGAAAACATCTGGTTTTGAAACAATATGTAACACCATCATTTCAACAAAGGAGTTAAAAGGCTAGCACACAGGTTTTTGAAAAGAAATTGATGGAAAGATTGTATTAGAAAAATCCAAAGAAGTCCTTTGTCAATTGTGCAATGGAATGGATTTCTAGAACCTTCTCCTAGTGCTGCAACAGCAGTAGCCTTAATAAGTGGGCAAATTCATGATGGTTATAATCTTAAGGGATGAAAATCTTGGGCAAGAGAAAGGACTTCTTAGTTCTTAGGGACAAGAATTAGCCACCCCAGAGGACTTGAAGCTTTGTCCTCAAATTTGTGCATGGAACATACAATAGTTGTTCCAAGACAGACTGTTTTGTCTGAAATAACAAAAGATGTAAAATAAGCTTTTCATACAACTATCAATATTCTTAGACAGAGTTTATTTTCCTTTTCTAGTTTTTACCTATATGTCCAGGAGAGATACTGTCTTACATATGAGGATGGTTTCCTTCAGTGGAGTTTGTGAATGAATAGCCTTTCTTCTATAGAAAATGCTGTGTCTTCAAACTGCTGAAGAAACTTGCTTTATTTCTTTACAACATTTATGAAACTGAAAGTTCATAAGGGGGAAAAGACTTATGGCTTAAAATTAGTTTACTGAGTGAAGAGAATATATTATAAACTCATAACTTAGAAAGACTATAAACAACTATAATCAAAAGAGATATGTTTTATATGAACAGTTGCATAATTAAGGAGTTTTACTATAAATGCAAGACTTGGGGATATTAATACTTGACACATATTTTACAGAATGGTCTTCTAAACAAGAGAGTTAAGTGTCATAAAAAAGCCTTACATAATGAAGGTATTTCTGGAAAGTTTTGTTTACTATATTCTAGCCGTTTTCATTATATTTCCACTGTCCTTGTTGCCTCAAAATATCTTTCCTTTCCTTGTGAATTTATCAAAGAGATGTCAATTTCCAAAAGCTTAAATTTTCTCAAACTTAACTGCACAGTATGAATCTATTTTTTAACTATAAATGTTTGTGTGCAGAGATTTTATGTTAATTGTGCTGTGCCTTTTACCTTTTTTTTTCTATAAGGAAATAATAGTAACTAGCTTTTCTATATAGGTATCTCTCACTTCTTAAAGTTAGCTTTACTCCACTTCATGTTTATGAAAGACCTACAGTAGTATCTGTTTTTGCTAACTGAAAGAAATTCAAAGAAGATTTTCACTTTTCCAGGAAAAAATAATCTAAAAGCAAATATAGTTTTATTGCTCTTAAAAGCAACTAAAGCTTTTTGCTTTGGAGGGGTATTGTAGTGGCCACTAGAGTGGTAGTGCCAAGCTCCTTCCCTGGGAATTACACCCAGTATCTCAGAGTCAGGGGACCAGAGTCTTGCGTTGTGTCTGTAAGCATCTGTGCTTTATTTCAATTTACTTTGTGCATCCATCAGCAAGATGTATTCAAAGGTAATTGCTTCTTCACTATATACCATTTCAGCCTACAAAAGATTTAATTGTTACACACTACTTTTGGAAAGGATGCAGGGAAATCTGAATATGATGTACTGATAGATGTCATTTAAAAAATATTTCTAATATCAAGTTGTTTGTGCACTTATTAAACGATTTTGAATTTGCCATTGATTTCTTACTGTGTCATGCTATTTTATAATTAATCATACAACATACAGTTAATACACAACAGCTCAAATAAACTTAGCCTATATTCCTTTAGAAGCACCAAAAAGAATGATCCAAAATTATTCACTCTTAATACTTTTTTTTTTGTATCTTACTGCTGCCCTTGATTCAATATAAAAGTAGTTTAAGTATTAGCTTTGCTAGTAGTGGTAAATGCCTCTGATTCCTTGTTATTCTCTGATCAAATCCATCTGAGTAAAGTTAATTTAGCGGGTTTGTGGGATTTGGCTTCTCAGGATAAGCAGCTATTTCAGTGCCTTGTATATACTTATCTTCTTTTACAGTGGTTAACAAGCACCTAACAGAATGACATATATCCAAGGGTCACTCTATAAATATTTGTTAAGTTTCTAAACAACAGATCTTTGGCTCTTGATGCTTCTGTTAATAGAAAACTTGATAATAATTAGTTATTATGATGTGTTCACTAAATTAAAATTGTTTGGCTTAAAAAATTTATGAAGAGCTCTTTTCAAGTCAATAATTGGAGCAAGTGTGTGTAAATATTGCTGCTTGAAATATTAATAATCATGTAGAGAAGGAGAACCCTTTGGAACCATTTGTCAACTAATGTCTCAGTGAGAGTGTTTAGGGGTGTTAAATAATTGCAATAAGGTTTGGAGTATATTTTTGGCTCATGGTATGTTCTTTCCACAGATAAAGTAAGAGTGAGGCATTTAGGATATAGTTGTATGGTAAGTGTGGGGCGATGGCACCCCACTCCAGTACTTTTGCCTGGAAAATCCCATGGATGGAGGAGCCTGGTAGGCTACAGTTCATGGGGTCTCGAAGAGTCGGACATGACTGAACGACTTCCCTTTCACTTTTCACTTTCATGCATTGGAAAAGGAAATGGCAACCCACTCCATTATTCTTGCCTGGAGAATCCCAGGGATGGGGGAGCCTGGTGGGCTGCCGTCTATGGGGTCACACAGAGTCGGACACGACTGAAGTGACTTAGCAGCAGCAGCAAGTGTGGGGAAATTAACAAGATGGCACCAGTCAGTCTCTCTCAGCCATGCTCTCACTCCCTCTCTCCATATATTCTATAAACAGTGACTTCGCATGATTGTGCCACAGTTGAGATCACTTCAGGACTGCACATCCACATCACGAGGTACTTGTGTGGTCTCGGGCTACTTTGGGTGCTTTGTCTATATGAGCTTCACCATGAAAGCCTTGGCTGCTGCTGCACTGGGGCTACACTGGAGTGGCCTCGTGGTTATGTTATATAGGTTGTGTTATGGCTATGTCATTGCTGTCTGAGGAAGCCTTACAAATAGCTGAGAAAAGAAGAGAAGCAAAAAAGCAAAGGAGAAAAAGGAAAGATATATCCATCTAATATGGGGTTCCAAAGAATAACAAGGAGAGATAAGAAAGCCATCCTAAGAGATCAATGCAAAGAAATAGAGGAAAAAATAGAATGAGAAAGACTAGAGATCTGTTCAAGAAAATTAGAGATACCAAGGGAATATTTCACACAAAGATGGGCACAATAAAGGATAAAAATGGTATGGACCTAACAGAAGCAGAAGATACTAAAAAGAGGTGGCAAGAATACATAGAAGAACTGTACAAAAAAAGATGTTAATGACCCAGATAGCCAAGATGATGTGATCACTCACTTAGAGCCAGATATCCTTCAATATGAAGTCAAGTGGGCCTTAGGAAGCATCACTATGAACAAAGCTAGTAGAGGCAATGGAATTCCAACTGAGCTATTTCAATTCCTAAAAGATGATGCTGTGAAAGTGCTGCACTCAATCTGCCAGCAAATTTGGAAAACTCAGCAGTGGCCACAGGACCGGAAAATGTCAGTTTTCATTCCAATCCCAAGGAAAGGCAATGCCAAAGAATGTTCAAACTACAGCACAATTGCACTCATCTCAGATGTTAGCAGCTGCTGCTGCTAAGTTGCTTCAGTCTTGTCCGACTCTGTGCGACCCTATAGATGGCAGCCCACCAGGCTCCCCTGTCCCTGGGATTCTCAAGGCAAGAATGCTGGAGTGGGTTGCCATTTCCTTCTCCAATGCATGAAAGTGAAAAGTGAAAGTGAAGTCGCTCAGTCAGGTCCAACTTTTCGCGACCCATGCTTCTCCGTCAATGGGATTTTCCAGGCAAGAGTACTGGAGTAGGGTGCCACTGCCTTCTCCAGATGCTAGCACAGTAATGCTCAAAATTATCCAAGCAAGACTTCAACAGTACATGAACTGAGAACTTCCAGATGTTCAAGCTGGATTTAGAAAAGGTAGAGAACCAGAGATCAAATTGCCAACATCCACTGGATCATCAAAAAAGCAAGAGAATTCCAGAAAAACATCTACTTCTGCTTCATTGACTACAGTAAAGCCTTTGACTATGTGGATGACAGCAAACTGTGGAAACTTCTTAAATATGTAGAAATAACAGACCACCTTAAATCTGTATGCAAGTCAAGAGCAACAGTTAGAAAAGGACATGGAACACGGACTGGTTCCAAATTGGGAAAGGAGCACGACAAGGCTGTACATTGTCACCCTGTTTATTTCATTTATATGCAGAGTACATAATGAGACATGCTGGGCTGGATGAAGCACAAGCTGGAATCAAGATTGCAGGAGAAATATCAATAACCTCAAGTATGCAGATGACACCACCCTTATCCCTTATGTCAGAAAGCAAAGAACTAAAGAGCCTCTTGATATAAGTGAAAGAGAAGAGTGAAAAATTTGGCTTAAAACTCGACATTCAAAAAATGAACATCATGGCATCCAGTCCCATCACTTCATGGCAAATAAATGGGGAAACAATGGAAACAGTGAGAGACTTTATTTTCTTGGTCTCCAAAATCACTGCAGATGGTGACTGCAGTCATGAAATTAAAAGACGCTTGCTCCTTCAAAGAAAAGCTATGATAAACCTAGACAAACCTAGAAAAGTGGAGACATTACTTTGCTGACAAAGGTCCATGTAGTCAAAGGTATGGTTTTTCTAGTAGTCCTGTATGGATGTGAGAGTTGGACTATAAAGAAAGCTGAGCACTGAAGAATTGATGATTTCAACAGTGGTGTTGGAGAAGACTCTTGAGAGTCCCTTGGACTGCCAGGAGATCAAACCAGTCAATCCTAAAGGAAATCAGTCCTGAATATTCATTGGAAAGACTGATGCCAAAGCTGAAGCTCCAATACTTTGGCCGACTCATTGAGAAGACCCTGATGCTAGGAAAGATTGAAGGCAGGAGGAGAAGGGAGCAACAAAGGATGAGATGGTTGGATAGCATCACCTGCTTGATGAACAAAGTTTGAACAAGCTCCAGGAACTGGTGACAGACAAGGAAGCCTGGCATGCTGCAGTCTATGGGGAATCAGACAGGACTGAGTGATTGAACTGAACTGCTCTGATGTCATGGTTATGTTATGGTTATGTTGTGGTTGCTGCCTCAGCCAGGAAAGAATATATGTGTCTGCAGTTCCACAACTCCTTGAGTTTTCTTCAAGCCTCTTAGCTCTCGCCTTGCCTACCCTGTGTTCAGAGAACAGTGAGGACAGTGTGAACAGGCAGACTATTAGAATCTTGAACAGGATGATAAGAGAGGCAGTAGGTAAGTGCAAACTGGATGATTGCTAATGGTAAGCAGTTGGCTGTTAGAAGTGTTATAAGCACATACAAAAATTAAAGGAAGAGAGAGTGTAGTTCTAAGTTTTTAGTCTCTTTCTGAATGAACGTCTCTCTCTTTGCCTTTGGCTTTGATTCCCACCCCGCCACCCCCATCTCACATTTTGGCATGAATCACTTTTCCAATCTTCCCTTTACTCTGAAGTTTTGTGTGTTTTTTTTTTTTTTCCAAATCTGTTACCTTATTTTTTTTTTTTTTCTCCTTCATTCCAAATTTACTGGCTTCATCCCACATGCAAGCATTGCTCCAAAGCACTGGGACTCTGGAGATACAAAGCTTCATGGAGTTCTTCTTGTCCTCCTTTCATGGTAAGATTTAAGTCAAGTCAAGTAGGTAAACACTTTCTAGCATCTCCTGTGTATAAGTCATTATCCTGAGGGGAAAAAAGATGTAGCACCCGTCTGACTTGAGATCTCATAATCAGGTTAGAGAGAGAAGCATTTACAAACATACAAGGCATGGTGTAAAAACTGGTAAGATAGATGTTTATTTAATTTGTTGTGGGAATTCTGAAAAAGGATCTAACTTTATATACCCCTGACAGCAAGGTAAAGAGAGGACAGCTCATCACCACATTTGATATTTATGATTTACTTCCCTCAGTGTCTACATATTCAATAAAGACCTATTGCTTTGCTGTCTTTTGCTGATTTAATTTCTTCTTAGTGATTTAGCTAATCTCAGGTTTTTATTTTTCCTATCTCTTTATATCTGGGAGGCCTAACAGTCTTAAATGAAAAGCAATGATGATCAAGTGGTGAGGGAAATTTGAGAAAGGGATATCTTGGGGGAAGAGGCTCTAAGTATTAACCATTCATTCCACAAATCTTTATTTAGCATGTACAATTTCAAACATTGTTTTAGGTTCTGAGCACATAGCATTTCACAAAACAAACACAAATCTTGTTTACAAGGTTAACAAAAAGAAGTTAAATTTCTTATAAATTTATTCTTATAAAAAGAAGATATATTTCTTGTGGATAGGACAATTAAACAAATAAATATGGAAAACATAGCATGTAACATGATAAGAATTATGGAGAAAAAGAAGGAAGGGAAGAGAAGCAGAGAGTCTTAAGGTTGGGATGGGCTTACTTCACATATCTTCAATAAGACAGTCCTCACTGATAAGGTGATGTTTGCTCAGAAACTTAAAGGTAGTAAGGGATTGAGCCATGCAAGTACCTGGAACAATAGTATTACCTACTTAGAGAAGAGTACCTGCAAAACTCTGAGATGTGAGCATGATCAGAATATTTAAGGGACAGCAAGAGAGTACCATAAGGACACAGAAGAGCATTTTAAGATGAAGTCACAGAGGAACACACAGATGGTGTAATGGGGTGATGTTGCATGGGCTGTTCAAAAAGAGAGGAAAGAGGTCAATATAAGGTCAGCTATTAGCTCTTGATCAATATATCAAGGATCTTAACTCAAATTTAGGTAGCAGGTGAAGGATCAATTTTTTGTAAAAATAGGAATTCAGTCTAGAGAAAAATTATCCTCATTTTTCAGATTTTTAAAGTCTAATAGAATAGAAAGGGCCTAGATTTTTAGAGTTAGAAACTGAATTCTTATCTCTTCTGCCTCCAACTATCTGGGAAATTGATGCTGATAAATTACTCCAAGTATCTCTTTTATTTTTCCTTTATAATGGAAGAATGTTTCTAGATGATATTCAAATTTTGAAAGTCTAATTCAAGGACAAATGGCAAGTGCATCCAGGCTGGTGCTGCAAATAGAGCCGTACTGTTTTCAGAGGGTGCGGGATACTGGCTTCTACTGGTATTACTCTTTTTCTCCCACTCTTGTGCTTTTAATTTTTTTTTTTTTTCTCTTCATGACAATTTTCATAAGATAACAGTTCTTTCCATTTATTTCCTGGTTACTGACAGGGGATGTCTTCCCTCAAGCTGGTTTTCTAGCTTTGTTCTGAACGCCACAGGGCTGAGTCCAGAAGCATGCTCTGGGAGCTCTGCAGATAAAAACGCTCATCCTCTGCTCTCTAACATCTCCGGCATGAGTTGGTGCCATTCAAAATTGCAGAGAGAAGCTGGCCATGAAGGAGTTGCATAGTCCTTGCCTCGTTTTTTACCCCAGAATGAGTCCTGGTGGAGCCTGTTAATACTTTGGCTAGGCCAGAGGCTTCCATAATTACCTGGAAATACAGGACTGTATCACATTTTCTATAAAGTCATGATTTTATAAAGTGAATTTATTGCATGCCACTCTTCAATCCAGAAATGGAGGACTAACATGCTCTGAGTTCCTAACAAAGTAAAATCTGTTAACTGATTAATTTTTAGCTTTTGGAGAAAGAGATTAGCAATTTTCATTATAATATTTTTTAGAAGATTAAACAAAACAAAATCAACAGATTGTAGAATTTATGGAAAAATAGATATTTACTGGGAAAAATAATGAGAGATTTACGGTCTTTTATAAGAAAAACAACCAACTTCTGAAAAACAAACAAACAAATAAACAAATGGATATGGCAAGTTAGGAAAACAAAAACTGAAATAAATTGAATTATGTTGCTACTGCTACTGCTAAGTCGCTTCAGTCGTGTCCGACTCTGTGCAACCCGATAGACGGCAGCCCACCAGGCTCCCCGTCTCTGGGATTCTCCAGGCAAGAACACTGGAGTGGGTTGTCATTTCCTTCTCCAATGCAGGAAAGTGAAAATGAAAGGGAAGTCGTTCAGTCACGTCCAACTCTTCGCGACCCCATGGACTGCAGCCTACCAGGCTCCTCTGCCCATGGGGTTTTCCAGGCAAGAGTACTGGAGTGGGTTGCCATTTCCTTCTCCAAATTGAACTGTATTTCTATAATTTAACTGACTATCTTAAAAGTATCAAATCAATATCTTAAAAGAAAGTGTAAATAAAATGAAATAACTTGTTATTAATTCTGATAAAAATTTAAGTAACATAACCTAAAGAGTTTACTAAAGAGTTAAAAATATAATCACATATTTTCTGGGGCAAAAATTTACTCTTACTAGAAAAACTCATAAATAGTTACTTGACTTCTACCACTTTATTTTATTTCTCTTCTGAGAGTAAGCATATTAAAAATATTCTATGATCTATAGTTCAGAAGTTTAAAAATCATGCTCACATATGAGTTAATGTGTAATTTGGACTGAGTTTTCAGTGTTAAATTCAAACAGAATACTTTTCTTTCTAATTTCCAACCATAGTTTTACATATAATTTATCACTAAATAATTCAAGTCCCCAGATAAAAAAATTATAGATGACTTGTGAGATAGAACACACTGCTCTATGTTGCTGTTGATCACTCGCTGAGTCCTGTCCAGCTCTTTGAAACCCCATGGACTGTAGCACACCAGGCCTCCCTGTCCTTCACTATCTCCCAAAGTTTGCTCAGATTCTTGCCCATTGAGTCGGTGATGCTATCTAACCATCTCATCCTCTGTCACCCACTTCTTCTCCTGCCTTCAGTCTTTCCCAGCATTAGGGTCTTTTCCAGTGAGTCAGCTCCTCATGTCAGGTAGCCAAAGTATTGGAGCTTTAGCATCAGTCCTTCCAGTGAATAGTCAGGGTTGATTTCCTTCAGGATTAACTGGTTTGATATCCTTGCAGTCCAAAGGACTCTCAAGCTTCTTCTCTAGGACTAAAATTCAAAAGCATCAATTTTTCGGTTCTCAAACTTCTTTATGGTCCAAATCTTACATCCATACATACTACTGGAAAAACCATAGCTTTGACCATACAGAAAAGTGATTTTTTTTTTTGTTGGCAAAAGACGTCTCTGCTTTTAATATTCTGTCTAGGTTTGCCATAACTTTCCAAGGGACAAATGTCCTTTAATTCCAAGGCTGCAGTCTCCATCCACAGTGCTTCCACTTTTTTCCCTACTACTCACTTTAAAGGACTGGATCCCATCATCTTATTTTTTGAATGTTGAGTTTCAAGCCAGCTTTTTCACTCTCCTGTTTATGATCAAGAGGCTTTTTAGTTCTTCTTCATTTTCTGCCATTAGAGTGGTACCATCTGCGTATCTGAAGCTGTTGGTGTTTCTCCCAGCAATTTTGATTCCAGCATGTGCTTCATCCAGCCCAGTATTTCGCATGATGTATTCTGTATATGTTAAATAAACAAGGTGACAATATATAGCCTTTTCGTACTCTTTTCCCAATTTTGAATTAACCCTTTGTTCCATGTAAGATTCTAACTTGCTTCTTGACCTGCATACAGGTTTCTCAGGAGATAGGTTAGGTGGTCTGATATTCCTATATCCAAAAAGTTTCCACAGTTTGTTGTGATCCACACAGTCCAAGGCTTTAGCATAGTTAATGAAGCAGAAGTAGATGTTTTTCTGGAATTCCTTTGCTTTCTCTATGATCCAATGGATGTTGGAAATTTGATCTTTGGTTTCTCTGCCTTTTCCAAACTCAGCACATTCATGTACTGCTGATGCTAGCTTGAAGGATTTTGAGCATAACCTTATTGGCATTTGAAATGAGCAAAGTTGTGTTGTCTGTAGTTTGAACATTCTTTGGCATTGTACTTCTTTGGGACTTGGAATCAAAACTGACATTTTCCAGTCCTGTGGCTGCTGCCGAGTTTTCCAAATCTGCTGGCATAATGAGTACAGCATTTTAACAGCATCATCTTTTAGGATTTTAAATAGTTCAGCTGGAATTCCATCACCTCCACTAGCTTTATTGCAGAAATGCTTCCTAAGGCCCACTAGACTTCATATTCATGATGTCTGGCTCTAGGTGAGTGACCATCCATCATGGTTTTCTGAGTCATTACAACCTTTTCTATATATTTTTTGTGTATTCTTGCTACCTCTTATTAATCTCTTCTGCTAACTTTAGCTGATTATCTTCCTTGACCTATGAAGTCTACATTTTTCTTAAGGCATTACTATACTACTATGGTCAAGAGTTTGTGTGCTAAAGTCTCAACCACTGTCCATAAGCTACACTAACATTCTTTTAAGAGGTCTGTATTGTCAAAGCAATGGTTTTCCAACAGTCACGTACGGATGTAAAGTTGGACCATTAAGAAGGCTGAGCATCAAAGAATTGATGTTTTCAAACTATGGCTCAGGAGAAGACTCCTGAGAGTCCCTTGGACAGCAAGGAGATCAAACCAGGCAATCCTAAAGGAAATTAACCCTGAATTTTCATTGGAAGTACTGATGCTGAAGCTGAAGCTCCAATACTTTGGCCACCTGATGCAAAGAGCCAACTGAATGGAAAAAACCTTGACGTTGGGGCAGGAAGAGAAGGGGAGAAACAGAGGTTGAGATGGTTGGATGGCATCACTGACTCAATTGACAAAAGTTTGAGCAAGCTCTTGGAGACAGTGAAGCCTGGTGTGCTGCTGTTCATGGAGCTGAAAAGAGTCAGACATGATTGAGCAACTGAACAAAAACAAGGAGATCACAATGCAGGAAAGAAAACATAATATCAATGACTTACTGTAACTCATCCTTTTGATGGCAAAGAATTCTAAAGTATGTTTTGACAGGACAGTATATGTTTTGTCCTCTCTGAGGGTGAAGGACAGCACAGATGGAAGAATGACTGTACTGACTCAAACTTCAGCACCTTACTGAAAAGACTTAGTTGACAGTCTGGTTTTCCAAGGACAAACCTGTCGTGATTTCTCTCTTCCTCCTTTTCCATACCACTTTCCAGAAGCCCTTCTTCACATTGCACAGCTTCTTGGAACTGAAAAAATATGTATATTTGCCTTAGCTAATGAGAAATAGGGAATAGAAAAGACTGTGGAAGAAAAATGTGAAGTTCCAATTGGCAAAGTGTACTGAATAATTAAAAGCAGAGAATCCAGGAATGAGAGAAAGCAACAGTGATGCTGGATCTACGGAACCGACAAGGGGTGGGTGAAGTGGCAATTGAGGAGAAAACTTGCTTTATGGGAATATGAAAGCACTGAAAGAGCACTGCTCCAATTTAAGGAAGAACAAAGTAGTGCTGGGCTAAACTGCCTGATATTTCTTTTTCAGAATAAAGGATTATTCAAACAAATTTGCAGGGACAGATCCATCTTATGTCTTTAGCTAATTATTAGCTTGTTTTATGTAGTAAGACTTAGTTTTATGAATTCTCACAGTCAGCATTGAGGTGGCAGTGGCCAAACTGAGTGAGCTATGCATGACTGTCCTGGTCTGATTTGGGTAAATATGATCTAAGAATTAAAAATGAAGCCTCAAGAAGAAAAAAAAAAGAAAAGAAAAAGGTAATAAGACAAGAAACAGAGCAGAGGGAATTAGAAATATCCTCAGCCTGAATGCAACGCTGGCTGCTTAGTTTTTACTTTGTACTGTTTGAAGGGTTTTCAAGTGTCTTACCCTTCTCCCTGTGACAGAATTTATGTTCTCTTTTCTTTCACCTTGATAGTCTGTAGAGAAAGTATGCCTTTTGACATTACTCCAATTATAAAGATCTTTGAAACTGGACACATCACTGTGGACGATGAGGAAGCTATGCCACTGAGGATGTTATGGGAGGTACAGAATAATCAACTCATCTATTTCCAGTGAGTCACTGTCCCTTCCACCTAGACTATTATTACCTGGGGACAGAGGCAATTAGCTTGTGAATGGACTGCTGCAGACTACAAACTGCTGGGAAGACAACTCCTGTGAAAAAGCAATGGCTGAGAAGCCGTTCTGGGGGTGTGCTTCCTGCCTTGAGCTCTCTGACCAGAGCTGCAACAGTGACCAATTTCAGGGAAGAAGTCATCTTATGAGCACTGAAGAATCAAAGCAGAAAATATATATTTTTCCATCTTCCCTCTCCTGCTCCTTCAGTGAAGAACATTTTTCTTTTCAAAAATTTCTGTTATCTATTGGTGCTATCATCTTAAATGATTATTTCAACATTTCTAATTAGTCAGTCAACGTGTCAAACTTCACTGTTTTCTCATTTTAAGAAACTGACACATCCAACCCAGCCTTCAGCAGTCGTTACCCTGATCAGTCGTGGCCATCAGCACCGAGGCAAGATGCTTCACCAGCAAAAACAGCGTGTCTCATCGAAGGCTCAGATGATGATTGGCATTCGTTAACAACAAGGTATTTATAAATTAAGGCATATTCATTGCTTTTTAAAAACATAATGCTATTGCACACTTAATAGACTAACGTATAGTATAAACGTAACATTTATGTACACCAAAAAACCAAAAAATTCCTGTGACTGGCTTTATTGCAACATTCTCTTTCATGCACTGGTCTGGAAGCAAGCCCACTATATCTCCAAGGAAGGCCTTTATTAAACTGGATAAAGATTTCTAATATCTGACAAAAACTTCTACTAATAATATGGCAAATCTTCTATTAATAATCCAGACAAAAGAATGGATAGTTATAGATCCTGTCTAGGACGTTGTTCAGAGATGGGGAAGGAAAAACAGAACTGGCTTCCAATGGGATATTTTAGCTTTTAAAATATTGCATATAATATAAATTATGCTTATATATAGTACATAATATATATTCTAAAATATATATTCTTTCCTTTCGTAAATGACTACTTTAAAAGGTAAAATGGAGTAACTGGAGAAAGCCAAAGCAGAACATGATCACCCAAGCGTAAATCTCAGGTTGAGAACTCCCAGTGATTCAAAAATAGGTAATTATTTCCCCCTGCTAATTGTTGTTAGGTCTACCTGTGGTGGAAACCAAAAAACAAAACCAGCCAATCAGCAGTAAATAACTGTACTGTATGGAGCTTAAGAAGCCCCTTTACTAAAGCATGCAATACATATCCCCAAACAGCTCAGAATAAACCAACTTGTTCCTTTTTCTAATCTATTGTGGAAGAGGCTGTGCATGGGTAACTGGCATTAAGAAGATGACTCTTAGGGCATCTGTCTATTAAAGAGAAAAGAAATACCTTTAGGGAAAAAAAAATCAGCCTAAAATAAAAGAGTAAAAAAGTGTAGGTTTGGCTTAAAGATACTGCATCAGTATCAGAAGAAACCTGATCTGAGGTAAAGCGGTAGGCTCTTATTAACTTATTCTGTGCCCCACATCCATGAACTTATGTCTTAATTCCAGGGAAAGAAAGCTGCAATGAAAGGAAAAGAATAACTCTAATGTCAGCTGCTTTATATTTTATTTAAGGCATTGCAAGCGCTACTTGTCTCTTTTGAAACAGAAGAGCAGCAGTTGAGCTGCATGCTCAGCGCATAATGTCCATTCAGACCAACTTCCATTTAGAATAAGGAATAGACATCAGGTCTTGGTTTCTCCAAAATAAATGGTGTCATTTGTACCAGTCTTGAAAGCTTTGAAAGTAGACACCATGTGAGAACAGAGCAGGCATATGAAAAACCACAGACACAGCAGGGGATAACCAAGATCAAACAAGAGACAAGAGACGACTATACTAAAGAAAATAAAAATTATCAGGGAGGAACTTGCTGCTGCTGCTGCTAAGTCACTTCAGTTGTGTCCGACTCTGTGCGACCCCATAGACGGCAGCCCACCAGGCTCCCCCGTCCCTGGGATTCTCCAAGCAAGGATACTGGAGTGGGTTGCCATTTCCTTCTCCAATGCATGAAAGTGAAAAGTGAAAGTGAAGTCGCTCAGTCCTGTCCGACCCTCAGCAACCTCATGGATTGCAGCCTACCAGGCTCCTCCGTCCATGGGATTTTCCAGGCAAGAGTACTGGAGTGGGGTGCCATTGTTTTCTCTGGGAGGAACTTGCTGCTGCTGCTGCTATGTCGCTTCAGTCGTGTCCGACCCTGTGCAATCCCACAGACAGCAGCCCACCTCTGTCCCTGGGATTCTCCAGGCAAGAACACTAAGTGGGTTGCCATTTCCTTCTCCAATGCATGAAAGTGAAAAGTGAAAGTCACGTTGCTCAGTTGTATCTGACTCTTCAAGACCCCATGGACTGCAGCCCACCAGGCTCCTCCATCCATGGGATTTTCCAGGCAAGAGTACTGGAGTGGGGTGCCATTGTTTTCTCTGGGAGGAACTTAGGGTAGTTGAAATTCTTGTGAAGATGGGAGATTCCAAACAAAGGGAAATTTTTAAAATTGTTAATGGTTCTATTACTGCCCCCAGGTTCAGTTCAGTTCAGTTCAGTTGCTCAGTCATGTCCGACTCTGTGACCCCATGAACTGCAGCACACCAGGTCTCCCTGTCCATCACCGACTCCCGGAGTTTACCCAAACTCATGTCCATTGAGCTGGTGATGCCATCTGACCATCTCATCCTGTGTCATCCCCTTCTCCTCCTGCCTTCCATCTTGCCCAGCATCAGGGTCTTTTCAAATGAATCAGTTCTTTGCATCAGGTGGCCAAAGTATTGAAGTTTCAGCTACAACATCGGTCCTATCAATGAACACCCAGGACTGATTTCCTTTAGGATGGACTGGTTGGCTCTCCTTGCAGTCCAAGGGACTCTCAAGAGTCTTCTCCAACACCACAGTTCAAAAGCACCAATTCTTTGGTGCTCAGCTTTATTTATAGTCCAACTCTCATGACCACTGGAAAAACCATAGCCTTAACTAGACAGACCTTTGTTGACAAAGTAATGTCTCTGCTTTTTAATATGTTGTCTAGATTGTTCATAACTTTTCTTCCAAGGATTAAGTATCTTAAGTATGAAATTTATCATGGCTGCAGTCACCATCTGCTGTGGTTTTGGAGCCCCAAATCAGAGGAGCCTGGCAGGCTACATTTCAGGGGTTGCAAAGAGTCAGATATGATGGAGCATGCACATGCGTTCACACTTTATCATCTTATTTAAGTGATTTGTGGTTCATAATTTATATATTGGACTTCTTTAAACTAAGTTGCAACTTGTAGAATTATGTCTACTAAAAGGCTAATAGAGAAGGAAGGCGATGGCACCCCACTCCAGTACTCTTGCCTGGCAAATCTCATGGACGGAGGAGCCTGGTGGGCTGCAGTCTATGGGGTCGCTAGAAGTTGGACACGACTGAGCGACTTCACTTTCACTTTTCACTTTCATCCATTGGAGAAGGAAATGGCAACCCACTCCAGTGTTCTTGCCTGGAGAATCCCAGGGACGGCGGAGCCTGGTGGGCTGCCGTCTATGGGGTCGCACAGAGTCAGACACGACTGAAACTACTTAGCAGAGCAGCAGTAGACGGCTAAATAAGACAAGCCAGGAACAAGAATTTAGAAGAGAAAAAATGAATATATATATATATATATTTTTTTTTTTTTGTTGTTGTTGTTCCTTTACTCAGAAAATATATGCCAGCTCCCAAGTGCTATATTATAAAAACTGTTTAAACAAACTGCTTGGAGACAAATATAAAGCATAGATGTTGCAAATAAACAATAAGAATGAGAGAAAGAAAAAAGCATAAGAATATCCTTTTCAAATACTTATGAGTACTTAGGAATTATTATTCTAGAATATTCTTAGGAAAAGCTAATAGAATTATTTGCAAATTTAGAAATATGAAATATACTATGTAATATAAAACCAGGTATATGCAGATAGAATTATTTATATCCTTAGAAATACACTTGCTAATTGTTTTTTAAGAAAATATTTTGTTCAACTTCAAGCCTTTCATAAACAGACACTTTCAAGAGGAGATAATAAAGAGCTTTTTTTTTTTTTTTAATTTCTTATACTTTTAAAGATGCAATGTAGATTTCTGGGGTAAGTCTTCAGTGTTCTGCCAGTGGAGTATTATATAAATGAAAAACTAATTTACTTGGAAATACAGCACAGGTATTATAGTAATATAGCCTTAAGAAGTAAATAAAATGTGTATGCTGTGTCTTTGAGTCTGAAATTTATAAAGGAAAACTGATGTAATTTCTTAGTCATTTAAACAATCATTTATATTGTTAAAGTTACCAGATAACTCATGACAAAATTGTAGCATCTGGGGCAATTTTACATAAACATACAATGTGTCGATCACCCCGTGTGTTAAGATATATAGTGCAAAGACAGTTTTTGATAGACATTTCTGAGCTTATCTTTCATGTGTACATTATCATCAGCCATATTATTCTCTCCACAGTTGACAGAATTTATGTGGGAATTGTCTGTCTTATCCTCAAAATTTTAGTAAGTAGAGGAATCAGACCAAGAAAATGGGATCAATAATTCAAAATATAGTCACGTCCTCATCCTAAAGAAGAGTTTTAAATACAGTGGCACTAACTATGGTATCACTGGAATAAGCTATAATTCTCAGGGTGATTAAGCTGGAGGTGACCAAGATGGTGTTAATTCTCCCCTCAGTTTGACTGAACTTTAGGAAGAATTTTTCCTAATTCTAGGCCCTCATCTCCCTTTTCTTAGAGCATCTTATTTGGTGATTTATGATTTTAAGTTCTTTCTCTTCCCTTGAAGTTTTACACCTCAGTTGAGTTCAGTTCAGTCATTCAGTCATGTCTGACTCTTTGTGACCCCGTGGACTACAGCATGCGAGGCCTCCCTGTCTATCACCATCTCCCACAGTTTACTCAAACCCGTGTCCATTGAGGTGGTGATGCCATCCAACCACCTCATCCTCTGTCGTCCCCTTCTCCTCCTGCCTTCTTTCCCAGCTTCAGGGTCTTTTCAAATGAGTCAGTTCTTTGCATCAGGTGGCCAAAGTATTGGAGTTTCAGCTTCAACATCAGTCCTTCCAATGAACACCCAGGACTGATCTCCTTTACAATGGACTGGTTGGATCTGCTTGCTGTCCAAGGGACTCTTAAGAGTCTTCTCCAACACCACAGTTCAAAAGCACTAATTATTTGGTGCTCAGCTTTCTTTGTAATCCAACTCTCACATCCATAAATGACTACTGGAAAGCCATAGCTTTGACTAGATGAACATTTGTTGGCAAAATAATGTCTCTGCTTTATAATAAGCTGTCTAAATTTGTATAGCTTTTCTTCCAAGGAGCAAGCGTCTTTTACTTTTATGGCTGCAGTTACCATCTGCATTTGCTGCAAAATCTGCAGTGATTTTGGAGCCCCAAAAGATAAAATCTGTCACTGTTTCCCCATCTATTTGCCATGAAGTGATGGGACCAGATGCCATGATTTTAGTTTTCTGAATGTTGAGTTTTAAGTCAACTTTTTCACTCTCCTCACTCACTTTCATCAAGAGGCTCTTTTACACCTCAGGAAAGTTATTTTTCAAGGACCTAGTTGTCATCTCTTTGAAATGTAAACCAGGGATGTAGTATCCCTATTTCCAGTCCCTTTGGGAGGGTAGGGGCTTAACTTTCCAACATAAAATTTGAGTAGGCTTACTTTTCTTCTGTGGGTGTCTGGGTTCAGCCGTGTCCAACTCTCTGTGAACCCATGGATTGTAGCCTGCCAGGTTCCTCTGTCCATGGAAATTTCCAGGCAAGAATACTGGAGTGGGTTGCCATTCCCTTCTCCAGAGGATCTTCCCAACCCAGGGACTGAACCAGAGTTTCTTGTGTCTCCTGCATTAGCAGGTGGATAATTTACCACTGAGCTACCCAGGAAGTCACTGGGTAAGGCCAATTAGCAAATACAAATGACTTTTAATTCCTGACTCCAGCTTTTAAAATCCTGTTCTGTCTCATTTAAATGGCGTTGAGTTCATTCTGCATACTAGTCTCTGTCTTCTGTTGCAACAGACTTGAATAAAGTTTTCTTTACCTGTTTAACTTTGATGCAGCTTTTGCTTTGACAAAGAACAAAATATTTACTGCTCTCTTGTATGATTCTTCACGCATCTATTCTATCTAACATATCTCCTCATCTTGTTAGATGAGTTTAATAACTTAGTTGAAGTAATTCTCATCTCTTTTTTTCTGTCATAATCTTCATGGAAAACTAAGTTTGTGGACTGACTAATGAGCATTGGTGGAAAACATCACAAAACAGTATAATTAGGTCCACTTAAAAAGCACACACTCTTGTTTTTATTCCATCAACCTTGAAGGTGGGTCAGAGAGAATCTTACTTTGATTTATGTTAAAGAGTGTGCTGCCAATGTTTTCCATTTTATAGTTTTTGGCCTTGCATTTAAGTCTTTAATCCATTTTGAGTTTATTTTTGTGTATGGTGTTAGGAAGTATTCTAACATTTACTAGAAGTTTTTCATTTTTACATGTAGCTGTCCAGTTTCCCAGCACCACTTATTGACAAGGCAGTCTTTTCTCCATTGTATATTCTTGCTTCTTTGTCAAAGATAAGGTGCCCTTAGGTGTGTGGGTTTATCTCTGGGCTTCATATCTTGTTCCATTGGTCTATATTTCTGTTTTTATGCCAATATCATTTTGTCTTGATGACTCTAGCTTAGTAATGTAATTTGAAGTCAGGGAGGTTGATTTCTCCAACTCTGTTTTTCCTCTTCAAGATTACTTTGGCAATTTGAGGTCTTTTGTGTTTCCACACCCACCTCCAAGATTAATAGAAATAAAAATAAACAAATGTAATGAATAAAACTTAAAAGTTTTTACACAGCAAAAAAAATTATAAACAAGATGAAAAGACAACCCTCACAATGGGAGATAATTTCAAATGCAGCAACTATTAAAGGGTTAATCTCCAAAACATAAAAAGTTCATACAACTCAATATCAGAAAAACCAAAAACTCAATCAAAATATGATCCAGAAGAACTAAACAGAACTTCTTCAAAGAAGACATATAGACGGCCAATAAACACACGAGAAGATGGTCAACATGGCTCATTATTAGAGAAATGCAAATCAAAACTACAATGAGGTATAACCTCACACCAGTCAGAACGACTATCATCAAGAAATACAAATAATAAGTGCTGGAGAGGATGTGGAGAAAAAGGAGCCCTCCTGCACTGTTGGTGGGAATGTAAATTGATACAGCCATTATGAAAGACAGTATGGAAATTCCTTAAAAATATAGGAATAAATCATTAGTCATGTCCAACTCTTTGCAACCCTGTGGGCTAGTCCTCTGTCCATGGCATTATCCAGACAAGAATACTGGAGTAGGGTGCCGTGCCTCCTCCAGGGGATCTTCTTAGTCATTAAAAAGGAATGAATTTGAGTCAGTTGTAATGAAGTGGATGAAACTAGAGCCTCTTATACAGAGTGAAGTAACTCAGAAAGAGAAAAACAGGTATCGCATTGTTAGGTAGGTAGAATAGGAAAAAGGGAGTCCAGAATGGTGGTGGCTAAAAGACAAGGAAGGGAAAAGCCTGTAAAAAATAGAACAAAGGAAGGTTTGAAGACTGGAATGAGGACTTCAGGTAGAACAAACAGCACTCCTGGCTAGCCCAGTTTACATAGGGCAGGTCCAGGGGAAGGAGAGAAAACATATAAAAACAGCCAAAGGGCTGTGGTGTGTCTCTCTCTCTCCTTCTCTCTTCTCTTTGTGTCTTTTGGGTTGTCCTGCTCTCACGCCTTGAGGACATATTTTCTTTTGTTTTCTAAATAAAGCTGAGCTGTAACACTGGTCCATCTGAGAGCTGTGACACTGGTCTGTCCAAGAGCTGTAATGCTGGCTCATCCAAGGGCTGTAATGCTGGTCCATTGCTTCAATTTTTTGTTGTGATGAGACAGAGCTGAGGAAATTACATACTCCCTTGACATTATATTAATGTCTATATATGGAATCTAGAGAAATGGTACTGATGAACCTAGTTCAGAAGGGACTTGTGACATAGCAGGGGAAGGTGAGGGTGAGGTGAATTGAGAAAGTAGAACTGACATATATTAGGTATCATATGTAAAGCAGATAGTTAGTGAGAAGTTGTTAAATAACACAGGGAACCCCGCCTGGCACTCTGTGATGACTTAGAGGGGTGGGGTGGAGGCAGGGAGGGAGGCTCAGAGGTGAAGGGATATGTATTTAATTATTACTGATTTGCATTGTTGAGTGGCAGAAACCAACACAAAATTGTACAGCCATTTTCCACCAATTAAAAAAAAATAAATGAATTTAAAAACAAATGTTTAAAAAGCACACACTTCTGTTGAGTTCTCAAGCACAATTTCATCTAACAACAGTTTAACAGCAATAGGTTGAAATTTATTATATTTTCTATAATTTACCTTAAAATAGCACAGTGTAACACATGGCTTAATATTTTTAACTATCCCTTTACTATTATGAAATGAAACTCATAAATAATATGGCCTACTTACACACAAATTATCAATTAAAAAATCAAATCACTCTAACATAAATGAAACAGAAGTGTAACATAAAAAAGAAATATAAGGAAAGTTATAATACAATTATATGCATTTTATTTTATAAAATACTATGTGAAACTTATAATAAAAGACAAAATGAAATAGCCAAATGTTTGCATCAGTGTACAATATTATGATGATTGCAATAGCCACAAAGGCAGACTTATATTGTGTTGTATTGATTGATTCAAATAGTACAAGTAATGCGACCATCGGTGACATTATTTTTTGTAATTATAGCAACTCTTGATAAAGATTTGAACAAAACAAGTATTGTCTCTAACTCAAAAGTAACTTGCATAGCTTGAAAAATGTGTTCACTAAAAAGTTGCTGAAATATGTCACAATCTTCTGTAAAGCAGAGATGAAGGCTGGACTCAGATAAGTATAAATAAGAATTCACTTGTGAGAATATCTATCAGGCATTTTGAAATTGACTGTGTCCCATCTGTCTTTGTTAAAAAGTTATTCTATATCCAGCAGTATATCTTGCAACTGGCCTATCTTCACCTCAGTTCAGTTCAGTTCAGTTCAGTTGCTTAGTCCAACTCTTTGTGACCCCATGGACTACAGCATTCCAGGCCTCCCTGTCCATCACAAACTCCCAGAGTTTACTCAAACTCATGTCCATTGCGCTGGTGATGCCATCGAAGCATCTCATCCTCTGTCATCCCTTTCTCTTCCCACCTTCAATCTTTCCCAGCATCAGGGTCTTTTCAAATGAGTCAGTTCTTCACATCAGGGGGTCAAAGTATTGGAGTTTCAGCTTCAGCATCAGCCCTTCCAATGAATATTCAGGACTGACTTCCTTAGGATGGGCTGGTTGGATCTCCTTGCAATCCAAGGGACTCTCAAGGGTCTTCTCCAACACTACAGTTCAAAAGCAGCAATTCTTCAGTGCTCAGTTTTCTTTGTAGTCCAACTCTCACATCCATCCATGACTACTGGAAAAACCATAGCTTTGACTAGGTGGACCTTTGTTGACAAAGTAATGTCTCTGCCTTTTAATGTGTTCTCTAGGTTGATCATAATTTTTCTTCCAAGGGACAAGCTTCTTTTAATTTTATGGCTACAGTCAACATCTACAGTGATTTTGGAGCCCCCAAAAATAAAGTCTATCACTGTTTCCCCATCTATTTCCCATGAAGTGATGGGACCAGATGCCATGATCTTAGTTTTCTGAATGTTGAGTTTTAAACCAACTTTTCCACTCTCCCCTTTCACTTTCATCAAGAGGCTCTTAGTTCTTCTTCTCTTTCTGCCATAACAGTGGTGTCATCTGCATATATGAAGTTTATTGATATTTCTTCCGGCAATCTTGATTCTAGCCTGTGCTTCATCCAGCACAGCGTTTCCCATGATGTACTCTGCATATAAGTTAAATAAGGAGGGTGACAATATACAGCCTTGACATATTACTTTCCCGCTTTAGAACCAGTCTGTTGTGCCATGTCCAGTTCTAACTGTTGCTTCCTGACCTGCATACATGTTTCTCAAGACGCAAGTAAGGTGGTCTGGTATACTTATCTCTTAAGAATTTTCCACAGTTTTCTATGATCCACACAGTCAAAGACTTTGGCATAGTCAATAAAGCAAAAGATGTTTTTCTGGAACTTTCTTGCTTTTTTGATGATCCAGGGGATGTTGGCAATTTGAACTGTTACTCTTCTGCCTTTTCTAAAACCAGCTTGAACATCTGGAAGTTCACAATTCACATACTGTTGAAGCCTAGCTTGGAGAATTTTGAGCATTACTTTGCTAGTGTGTGAGATGAGTGCAGTTGTGTGGTAGTTTGAGCATTCTTTGGCATTGCCTTTCTTTGTGATTGCAATAAAACTGACCTTTTCCAGTCCTGCAGCCACTGCTGAGTTTTCCAAATTTGCTGGCATATGGAGTGCACACTTTCATGCCATCATCATTTAGGATTTGAAATAGCTCAACTGGAATTCCATCACCTTCACTAGCTTCGTTTGTCGTGATGCTTCTTCAAGCCCACTTGACTCTAGGATGTCTGGTTCTAGGTGATTGATCATATCATCATGATTATCTGGGTCATGAAGATATATTTTGTATAGTTCTTTTGTGCCGGAGTCCAGCCTCGGTGGATCCAGGGTGATTCGAAGGTGGAGACGGAGTTGGCGAGAAAAACACTTATTGAGAAATATAAGATTAGATTAGGAAATAATAGTATAGTAGGAAAATTTAGATGGAGAAAAGAAGGCACCAACCAGTCCATTCTGAAGGAGATCAGCCCTGGGTGTTCTTTGGAAGGAATGATGCTAAAGCTGAAATTCCAGTACTTCGGCCACCTCATGCGAAGACTTGACTCATTGGAAAAGACTCTGATGCTGGGAGAGATTAGGGGCAGGAGGAGAAGGGGAAGACTGAGGATGAGATGGCTGGATGGCATCACGGACTCGATGAACGTGAATCTGAGTGAACTCCGAGAGTTGGTGATGGACAGGGAGGCCTGGCGTGCTGCGATTCATGGGGTCACAAAGAATCGGACATGACTGAGCGACTGAACTGGACTGATTTTCATTTCCTTAACTGTTTTTGGTTTATTTTCTATAGATAAATCTTTTCCTTTTCTCCTGCCTAGAGAAATTCCTTTAGCATTTGTTGTAAGGCTGGTTTGGTGGTGCTGAATTATCTTCACATTTGCTCTCTGGAAAGCTTTTGGTTCCTCCATCACATCTGAAAGAGAGTCTTGCTCAGTAGAATATTTTTGATGGTGGGTTCTTCCCTTTCATCACTTTAAGTATATCATGCCATTCCATTTTGGCTTGTAGAGTTTTTGTTGAGAAATCAGCTGATACCCTGATGTGAGTTCCCTTGTATGTTATTTGTCATTTTCCCCTTATTGTTTTTAATAGTTTATCTTTGTTTTTAATTCTTGTCAGTTTGAATACTGTGTATCTCAGTGTGTTCCTCCTTTTATTTATCCTGCCTGGCACTCTGTGCTTCCTGGACTTGGTTGCCTATTTCCTTTCCCATGTTAGGGAAGTTTTCAGCTGTTACCTCTTCAAGTATTTTCTCGGATCCTTTCTCTTTCTCTTCTCCTTCAGGGACCCCTAGAATGTAAATGTTGGTGCATTTAATGTCCCAGAGGTCTCTTCAGCTGTTTTCATTTCTTTTCATTCTTTTTTTTTCTATATTCTATTCTGTGGCACTGATTTCAATCATTCTGTGCTCTAGGGCATTTATCTGTTCTTCTGCCTCAGTTGTTGTTCTGCTACTAATTCTTCTAGTGTATTATTCATCTGTTTGTTCTTTAGTTCTTCTAGGTCTTTGATAAACATTTATTGCATCTTCTCAATAATTGCCTCCATTCTGTTTCTGAGATTCTAAATCATCTTCATTATCATTATTCTGAATTATTTTTCTGGAATGTTGCCTATATCCATTTCATTTAGTTGTTTTTCTGAGATTTTATCTTGTCCTTTTATCTAGGATATAACTTTATGCTTTTTCACACTGATTAACTTTCTATAATGTGCTTTTTGCTTTAGTCACTGTGGGTGTGTGGTTCTTCTGTCTGCCCTCTGATAGAGGAGGTTAAGAGGTTTGCGTAAGCTTCCTGATGGGAGAGACTGGTGGTGGGAAAAACTGGGTCTTGCTCTGGTGGGCAGGGTCTTGCTCAGTAAAACTTTAATGCAATTATCTGCTGACGGGTGGGGTTGTGCTCCCTCCTAGGTTTTTTGGCTTGAGACAACCCAAGGCTTTATGGTTATCCCCTGGAGAAGGAAATGACAACCCACTCCAGTATCCCTGGAAAATCTCATGGACAGAGGAGCCTGGTAGGCTGCAGTCCATGGGGTCACAAAGAGTGAGGAACAACTGAGCGAACTACTGTACTGTAAGCCTCCCTGATGGCTCAGAGGCTGCAATGCAGGAGACCTGGGTTCGATCCCTGGGTCAGGAAGATCCCCTGGGGAATGAAATGGCAACCCACTCTGGTATTCTTGCCTGTAGGCTACAGTCCATGGGGTCACAAAGAGTGTGACATGACTGAGCGACTTCACTTTCTTTTCAATGGAGACCTCCAAGACGGTTTACACCATGGGAGACTGGTGCCCCCTTTCCTGTGGTGCCCCCATTCCTATGGTGAGCTCCTGCTGAACCACACCTCCACGGGAGACTGTCCAACACCAGCAGGTAGTTTTGCTTCAGTTCTGTGGGGTCACTGCTCCTTTCTTCTGAGTCTTGGTATCACAGGGTTTTGTTTGTGCTCTTTAAGACTGGAGTCTCTGTTTCCTCCAATCCTTGAAAGTCTTATAATTAAATCCCTCTGGCTTTCAAGGTCAGGTTCCCTGGGGAGTCCCAGTCATTGTGAGACCCCCAGGCTTGGATGCCTAATGTGGGGTTCAGAACCTTTACAAAGTGGGAGAACTTCTTTGGTATTATTGTTCCCAATTTGGGGATCACCCACCCGGTAGGTGTGGATTTGATTTTATCATGATTGTGCTCCTCATGCTGTCTCACTGACATCTCTCCTTTGTCTTTGGATGTTGGGTATCATTTTTTGGTAGGTTCCAGCATCTTCCTGGAGAAGGAAATGGCAACCCACTCCAGTACTCTTGCCTGGAAAATCCCATGGATGGAGGAGCCTGTTAGGCTGTGGTCCATGAGGTCGCTAAGAGTCAGACACGACTGAGCGACTTCACTTTCTTTTTTTCACTTTGATGCATTGGAGAAGGCAATGGCAACCCACACCAGTGCTCTTGCCTGGAGAGTCCCAGGGACGACAGAGCCTATGGGCTGCCATCTGTGGGTTCGCACAGAGTCGGACATGACTGAACCGACTTAGCAGCAGCAGGAGTAGCAGCATCTTCCTGTCAATGGTTGTTCAATAGGTAGTACTACAATTTAAAATTTTTAACTGTAGGATCATTTAGCTGTTTGTCTTGGTGGTAAGTTATCTTTTTCTTGAAACTGATAAACTTCCTTAAGTTTCCAAATGTATTAGCATAAAATTATCCATCAGTTCAGTTCAGTTCATTTACTCAGTCATGTCTGACTCTTTGTGACCCTATGAATTGCAGCATCCCAGGCCTTCCTGCCCATCACCAACTCCCGGAGTTCACTCAGACTCACGTCCATCGATTCCGTGGTGCCATCCAGCCGTCTTATCCTCTGTCTTCCCCTTCTCCTCCTGCCCCCAGTCCCTCCCAGCATCAGAATATTTTACAATAAGTCAACTCTTCGCGTGAGGTGGCCAAAGAACTGGAGTTTCAGCTTTAGCATCACTCCTTCTAAAGAAATCCCAGGGCTGATCTCCTTCAGAATGACTGGTTGGATCTCCTTGCAGTCCAAGGGACTCTCAAGAGTCTTCTCCAACACCACAGTTCAAAAGCATCAATTCTTAGGCGCTCAGCCTTCTTCACAGTCCAACTCTCACATCCATACATGACCTCTGGAAAAACCATAGCCTTGACTAGATGGACCTTAGTCGGCAAAGTAATGTCTCTGCTTTTGAATATGCTATCTATGTTGGTCATAACTTTCCTTCCAAGGAGTAAACGTCTTTTAATTTCATGGCTGCAATCACCATCTGTAGTGATTATGGAGGCCCCCCCCCCCAAAATAAAGTCTCTCACTGTTTCCACTGTTTCTGCATCTATTTCCCATGAAGTGATAGGACCAGATGTCATGATCTTCGTTTTCTGAATGTTGAGAGTTAAGCCAACTTTTTCACTCTCCACTTTGACTTTCATCAAGAGGCTTTTTAGTTCCTCTTCACTTTCTGCCATAAGGGTGGTGTCATCTGCATATCTGAAGCTACTGATAGTTCTCCTGGCAATCTTGATTCTAGCTTGTGTTTCTTCCAGTCCAGCGTTTCTCATGATGTACTCTGCATAGAAGTTAAAATAAGCAGGGTGACAATATACAGCCTTGACACACTCCTTTTCCTCTTTGGAACCAGTCTGTTGTTCCATGCCTAGTTCTAACTGTTGTTTCCTGACAGGCATACAGATTTCTCAAGAGGCAGGTCAAGTGGTCTGGTATTCCCGTCTCTCTCAGAATTTTCCACAGTTTATTGTGATCCACCCAGTCAAAGACTTTGGCTTAGTCAATAAAGCAGAAATAGATGTTTTTCTGGAACTCTCTTGCTTTTTCCATGATCCAGCAGATGTTGGCAATTTGATCTCTGGTTTCTCTGCCTTTTCTAAAACCAGCTTGAATGTCTGGAAGTTCACAGTTCATGTATTGCTGAAGCCTGGCTTGGAGAATTTTGAGCATTACTTTACTAGTGTGTGAGATGAGTGCAACTATGTGGTAGTTTGAGCATTCTTTGGCATTGCCTTTCTTTGGGATTGCAATGAAAACTGACCTTTTCCAGTCCTGTAGCCACTGCTGAGTTTTCCAGATTTGCTGGCATATTGAGTGCAGCACTTTCACAGCATCATCTTTCAGGTTTTGAAATAGCTGAACTGGAATTCCATCACCTCCACTAGCTTTGTTTGTAGTGATGCTTTCTAAGGCCCACTTGACTTCACATTCCAAGATGTCTGACTCTAGGTGAGTGATCACACCATTGTGATTATCTGGGTCATGATGATCTTTTTTGTACAGTTCTTCCATGTATTCTTACCACCTCTTCTTAATATCTTCTGCTTCTGTTAGGCCCATACCATTTCTGTCCTTTATCGAGCTCATCTTTGATGAAATGTTCCCTTTGTATCTCTAATTTTCTTGAAGAGATTTCTAGTCTTTCACATTCTGTTCTTTTCCTCCATTTCTTTGCATTGGTCACTGAAGAAGGCTTTCTTATCTCTTCTTGCTATTCTTTGGAACTCTGCATTCAGATGCTTATATCTTTCCTTTTCTCCTTTGCTTTTTGCTTCTCTTCTCCTCACAGCCATTTGAAAGGCCTCCCCAGATAGCCATTTTGCTTTTCTGCCTTTCTTTTCCATGGGGATGGTCTTGATCCCTGTCTTCTGTAGTGTATCATTTATACACACACACACACACACACACACACACACACACTCACACACGGTGGTCTGCCACAGGGATAGGGGCTCTTGGTGTAGCAGACTTGGGTATGGCATAAGCCCTTTTGGAAGTGATTCCATAAACCCCACCATAGAGCTACCAGAACTTATGCCAGACTGGGAAATAGACTCNTACACACACACACACACACACACACACACACACACTCACACACGGTGGTCTGCCACAGGGATAGGGGCTCTTGGTGTAGCAGACTTGGGTATGGCATAAGCCCTTTTGGAAGTGATTCCATAAACCCCACCATAGAGCTACCAGAACTTATGCCAGACTGGGAAATAGACTCCTGTAGGGCACAATAGAACCTTGTACACTAGGACCCAGGAGAAAGGAGCAGTGATCCCACAAGAAACTGTCACAGACTTGCCTGTGAGTGTCCAGGAGTCTCCAGTGGAGGTGTGGGTCGGTAGTGGCTGGCTGCAGGGTTGAGGGCACTGAGTGTAGCAGTACATGCATGAGATCTTTTCAGGGAGGTCGTCATTATCTTCATTACCTCCACCATAGTTTGGACCCTGGTAAATAGCAGGCAGGGAAGACAGCTCCACCCATCAATAGAAAATTGGATTAGAGATTTATTGAGCATGGCCCTGCCCATCAGAGGAAGACCCGGTTTCCCCCTCAGTCAGTCTGTCCCATCAGGAGCTTCCATAAGCATCTTATACTTCTCCATCAGAGGGAAGACACTCTGTAAACCACAATAACAAAAAAACTAACCAATATAATCACATGGACCACAGCCTTGTCTAACTCAGTGAAACTATGAGCCATACCTTGTAGGGCCACTCAAGTAGACAGATCATGGTGGAGAGTTCTGACAAAATGTGGTCCACTGGAGAAGAGATTGGTAAGCCACTTCAATATTCTTGCCTTGAGAACCCCATGAACAGTATGAAAAGGCAAAAAGATAGGACACTGAAAGATGAACTCTCCAGGTTGGCAGGTGCCCAATATGTTACGGGAGATCAATGATGAAACAACTCCAGAAAGAATGAAGAGATGGAGCCAAAGGAAAAACAATACCAAGCTGTGGATGTGACTTGTGATAGAAGCAAGGTCCAATGCTGTAAATAACAATATTGCATAGGAACCTGGAATGTTAGGTCTAAGAATCAAGGCAAATTAGAAGTGGTCAAACAGAGATGGCAAGAGTGAACATTGACATTTTAGGAATCAGCTAACTAAAATGGACTGGAATGGGTGAATTTAACTCAGATGATCATTATATCTACAACTGTGGGCAGGAATTTTTTAGAAGAAATGGAATAGCCATCACAGTCAACAAAAGAGTCTGAAAGGCAGTACTTGGATGCAATCTCAAAAATGACAGAATTATCTCTGTTCACTGCCAAGGCCAACAATTCAGTATCAGAGTAATCCAAGTCTATGCCAAGACCAGTAATGCTGAAGAAGCTAAAGTTGAATGGTTCTATGAAGATCTACAAGACCTTCTAGAAAGTGAAAGTCCCTTAGTCGTGTCCAATTCTGTGTGACCCCATGGACTGTATAGTCCATGGAATTCTCCAGGCCAGAATACTGTAGTAAGTAGACTATCCCTTCTCCAGAGGATCTTCCCAACCCAGAGATCAAACCCAGGACTCCCACATTGCAGGTAGATTCTTTACCAGCGGAGCCTAAAACTAACACCCCCAAAAGATGTCCTTTTCATTATAAGGGACTGTAATGCAAAAGTATGAAGTCAAGAAACATCTGGAGTAACAGGCACATTTGGCCTTGGAGTACAGAATGAAGCAGGACAAAGGCTAATAGAATTTTGCCAAGAGAATACACTGGTCATAGCAAACACCCTCTTCCAACAACACAAGAAAGTACTCTACACATGGACATCACCAGATGGCCAACACTGAAATCAGATTGATTATATTCTTTGCAGCCAAAGATGGAAAAGATCTATACAGTCAGCAAAAAACAAGATGGAGAGCAGACCGTGGTTCAGATCATGAACTCCTTATCACCAAATTCTGACTAAATTGAAGGAAGTAGGGAAAACCACTAGACCATTCAGGTATGACCTAAATCAAATCCCTTATGACTATACAGTGGAAGTAACAAATAGATTCAAGGGATTAGATCTGATAGAGTGCCTGAAGAACTATGGATGGTGGTTCATGACATTATATAGGAGGTGGTGATCAAAACTACCCCCCCCAAAAAGAAAGGCAAAATGGTTGTCTGAGGAGGCCTTAGAAGCAGCTAAGAAAAGAGAAGTGAAAGGCAAAGGAGAAAAGGAAAGATATATCCATCTGAATGCAGAGTTTCAAAGAATAGCAAGGGTAGCTAAGAAAGCCTTCCTCAATGATCAGTGCAAAGAAATAGAAGAAAACAATAGAATGGGAAAGACTAGAGATCTCTTCAAGAAAATTAGAGATACCAAGGTAACATTTCATGCAAAGATGGGCACAATAAAGGTCAGAAACTGCATGGACCTAACAAAAGGAGAAAATATTAAGAAAAGGTGGCAAGAATACACAGAAGAACTATACCAAAAAAATCATCATGACCTAGATAACCACGAAGGTGTGATTACTCACCTAAGCCAGATATCCTGGAATGAAAAGTCAAGTGGGCCTTAGGAAGCACCACTATGAACAAAGCTAGTGGAAGTGATGAAATTCCAACTGGGCTCTTTCAAGTCCTAAAAGATGATGCTGTGAAAGTGCTATATTCAATATACCAGCAAATTTGGAAAACTCAGCAGTGGCCACAGGACTTGAAAAGGTCAGTATTCATTTCAATCCCAAAGAAAAGCAGTGCCCAAAAGTGTTCAAACTACCTCACAATTGCCCTCATCTCATACACTAGCAAATTAATGCTCAAAATTCTCAAAGCTAGGCTTCAAATGTATGTGAACCAAGAACTTCCAGATGATAAAGCTGGATTGGGAAAAGGCAGAGGAACCAAAGATCAAATTACCAACATCCGTTGGATCATAGAAAAAGCAAGACAGTTCCAGAAAAACGTCTATTTCTTCTTCATTGACTATACTAAAACCTATGACTGTGTGGATCACAGTAAACTGTAGAAAAATCTTAAAGAGATGAGAATACCAGATCACCTTACCTACCTCTGAGAAAGTTGTATGCCTGTCAAGAAGCAACAGTTAGAACTGGACATGGAACACAGACTGGTTCCAAATTGGGAAAGGAATACATCAGGAATGTATGTGTCACCTTTCTTATTTAGCTTATATGCAGAATACATCCTGTGAAATGCCAGGCTGGATCAAGCACAAGCTGGAATGAAGATTGCTAAGAGAGCTATCAATAACCTCAGATATGTAGATGACAACCACCCTTATGGCAGAAAGTGAAGAGGAACAAAAGAGCCTCTTGCTAAAAGTGAAAGAGGAGAATGGAAAACCTGTCTTAACATTCAACATTTAAAAAATGAAGATCATGGCATCTGGTCCCATCATTTCATGGCAAATAGATGGGGAAACAATGGAAAGATAAATTTTATTTTACTGGGCTCTTTTTCTGATATTTATTAGTATACAGACACATAACTTTTATATACTGATTTTATATGCTATATCTTTACTAAATTTGATTATCTCCAAGTTTTTTGATCCATTCTTTAGTATATTATAGGAGAAGGCAGTGGCACCCCACTCCAGTACTCTTTCCTGGAAAATCCCATGGACGGAGGAGCCTGGTGGGCTGCAGTCGTGTCCAACTCTTAGCGACCCCATGGACTGCAGTGTAAGAGGGTTCCCTTTCTCCACACCCTCTCCGGCATTTATTGTTTGTTGACTTTTGGATCGCAGCCATTCTGACTGGTGTGAAATGGTACCTCATTGTGGATTAATGATATAAACGTAAGACAAGAAATTATAAAACTCCTCGAGGAGAACATAGACAAAACACTCTCTGACATAAATCACAGCAGGATCCTCTATGATCCACCTCCCAGAATACTAGAAATAAAAGCAAAAATAAACAAATGAGATCTAATTAAAATTAAAAGCTTCTGCACAACAAAGGAAACTATAAGCAAGGTGAAAAGACAGCCTTCAGAATGGGAGAAAATAATAGCAAATGAAGCAGCTGACAAACAACTAATCTCAAAAATATACAAGCAGCTTATGCAGCTCAACTCCAGAAAAATAAATGACCCAATCAAAAAATGGGCCAAAGAACTAAATAGACATTTCTGCAAAGAAGACATACAGATGGCTAACAAACAATGAAAAGATGCTCAACATCACTCATTATCAGAAAAATGCAAATCAAAA
>SJXQ01003600.1:6339-21663 GCA_006408695.1 Aepyceros melampus | reverse complement strand
TAAATAAGCAGGGTGACAATATACAGCCTTGACGTACTCCTTTTCCTATTTGGAACCAGTCTGTTGTTCCATGTCCAGTTCTAACTGTTGCTTCCTGACCTGCATACAGATTTCTCAAGAGGCAGGTCAGGTGGCTATATATCTTCTTTGGAAAAATGTCTGTTTTCTTTCTTTTTCCCACCTTTTGATTGGATTGCTGATTTTTCTGGTATTGAGCTGCATGAGCTGCTTGTATATTTTTGAGATTAGTTCTTTGTCAGTTGTTTCAGTTGCTATTATTTTCTCCCATTCTGAGGGCTGTCTCTTCACCTTTCTTATAGTTTCCTTCATTGTGCAAAAGCTTTTAAGTTTAATTAGGTCCCATTTGTTTATTTTGTTTTTATTTTCATTACTCTTGGAGGATGGTCATATAGGTTCTTGCTGCGATTTATGTTCAGGAGTGGTCTGCCTATGTTTGCTTATAAGAGTTTTGCGCTCTCCGGCCTCACATTTAGGTCTTTAACCCATTACAAGTTTATTTTTTTAATGATATTAGAAAATATTCTAGTTTCATTCTTTTACATGTAGTTAACCAGTTTTCCAGATGTTCAAGCTGGTTTTAGAAAACACAGAGGAATCAGAGATCAACTTGCCAACATCTGCTGGATCATGGAAAAAGCAAGAGAGTTCCAGAAAAACATCTATTTCTGCTTTATTGACTATGCCATAACCTTTGACTGTGTGGATCACAATAAACTGTGGAACATTCTGAAAGAGATGGGAATACCAGACCACCTGACCTGCCTCTTAAAAAACCTATATGCAGGTCAGGAAGCAACAGGTAGAACTGGACATGGAACAACAGACTAGTTCCAAATAGGAAAAGGAGTACATCAAGGCTGTATGTTGTCACCCTGCTTATTTAACTTATATGCAGAGTACATCATGAGAAACGCTGGGCTGGAAGAAGCACAAGCTGGAATCAAGATTGCTGGCAGAAATATAATAATCTCAGATATGCAGATGACACCACCCTTATGGCAGAAAGTGTAGTAGAACTAAAAAGCCTCTTGATGAAAGTGAATGAGCAGAGTGAAAATTTTGGCATAAAGCTCAACATTCAGAAAAGTAAGAGCATGGCATTTGGTCCCATCAGTTCATGTGAAATAGATGAGGAAAGAGTGGAAACAGTGTCAGACTTTATTTTTCTGGGCTTGAAAATCACTGCAGATGGTGATTGTAGCCATGAAATTAAAAGATGCTTACTCCTTGGAAGGAAAGTTATGACCAACCTAGATAGCATATTCAAAAGCAGAGGCATTATTTTGCCAACAAAGATCCATCTAGTCAAGGCTATGGTTTCTCCAGTAGTCATGTATGGATGTGAGAGTTGGACTGTGAAGAAAACTCAGCCCCAAAGAACTGATGTTTTTGAACTGTGGTGTTGGAGAAGACTCTTGAGAGTCCCTTGGACTGCAAAGAGATCCAACCAGTTCTTCCTAAAGAAGACCAGTCCTCAATGTTCATTGGAAGGACTGATGCTAATGCTGAAACTCCAGTACTTTGGCCACCTCATGAGAAGAGTTGACTCAGTGGAAAAGACTCTGATGCTGGGAGAGTTTGGGGACAGGAGGAGAAGGGGATGACAGAGGATGAGATGGCTGGATGGCATCACCAACTCGAAGGACATGAGTTTGAGTGAAGTCCAGGAGTTGGTGATGGACAGGGAGGACTGGTTGTGCTGCAGTTCATTGGGTTGGAATGAGTCAGACAGGACTGAGCAACTGAACTGAACTGATGTGAACCAGTTTTTACAGCACCACTTATTGAAGAGACTGCCTTTTCTTCATTCTGTATTTTTGCCTTCATTGTCAAAGATAAAGTGTCCACATGTGCATGGATTTATCTCTGGAGTTTCTATTTTGTTCCACTGATATATATTTTTTTCTTTGCACCAGTACCAATACTGTCTGATCACTGGAGCTTTGTAATATAGTCTGAAGACAGGAGGTTTGATTTCCGCCTGTCTGTTCTTCTTTCTAAAAATTACTTTGGCCATTTTTTGTCTTTTGTGATTCCATACAAATTTTTGAAGTTTTTTTTTCTACTTCTGTGAAAAATGCCATTAGTAGTTTGATAGTGATTGTATCGAATCTCTAGATTGCTTTGTGTCATATACTCATTTTCACTATATTGATTCTTCCAATCCAAGAACATGGTATATTTCTCCATCTGTGTCATCTTTGATTTCTTTCATCAATGTTGTATAGTTTTCTGTATACAGGTCTTTCTTCTGCCTCAGTTACTCTACTGTTGCTTCCCTCGGTTATTGCATTGATTGACTATTCTTGATTTCTTCTAGGTCCTTGTTAAACATTTCTTATATCTTCTCAATATATGTTTCTAACCGTTTTATCTGTTGATTCATTTTGTTTTCAAGATTTTGGATCATCTTTACTATTATCATTCTGAATTCTTTTTCAGGTAGATTACCTATTCCCTCCTCTTTTGTTTGGTTTGATGTGTTTTTATTATGTTCTTTCACCTAATGGATATTTCTCTGTCTTTTCGTTTTTTTTTTTTTTAGTTTGCTGTGTTTGAGAGTCTCCTTTCTGCATGCTGGAATGTTGTAGTTCCTCTTAATTGTGTAGTCTGTTCTCTGTGAGTGTGGTTAGATCAGTGCCTTGTGAAGTTTTCCTGGTTGGGGGAACTTGTGTCTGTGTTCTGGTAGACGGTGCTTGATGTTGTCTTTCTAGAGGGCACTGCAGCATCCAGTAGTGAGTTTTGGGGTATCCATGGTTTTTGTATGGCTTTGGGCATCCTGCTTTTAATATTCAGGGCTGTGTTCCTATTTTGCTTGAGGATTAGCATGGGTTGTCATGCATTGGAGCTTGCTGGCTCTTGAGTAGAGCTTGGTCTCAGTGTAGGTATGAATGCTTTTGGGTGGGCTCTTGTCTATTAATGTTCCCCAGGGTCAGGAGTTCTGTGATTGTCCAAAGTTCTGGAGTTGAGGATTCTGCCTCTGGGTTTTGGTGTGCCTCTTACTGTGTATTAAGACTTTTCTGTCACACAGCACAGAAGACAACCCCCCTAGGTTAATGGTGGAACAATTCTCCATAACCAGGAACACACAGACAGATTAGCAGAGTTATGTAGAGAAGAGGTAGGAGGGAGATAGAGGTGACCAAAAGAAGAAAAGGGAGAGTCAAAAGGGAGGAGAGCAATCATGTCAGTCATCAAATCCCTAAGTGAAAATGAATAATAAAAATTAGATTCTTAAAGGTACAAAATTAATAACAGATATCAAAATGCAAAAATTAAAAACATAGAATAGAGATTGGACTTTCAAAAGTACAATATTTAAAAAATCAAACACAAAAATTAAAACAAATATTGTGGGGTCTGTTCTGTGTCAGATAATCCCTTGTTCTGGCTTATACTTGTTCTCATAGTCTACAGTTGTCCATCAAATTCACAGTCTCAGCTTAACTGCAGGATTTTAATCCATTGCACCTGTCACTTCTAGGGCAATTCTCCTTTCTTTTCTTTGCTTAGACTGGCTTCTTCTGCTTGCAGATCTCTTCAGGGTCAAATTTCTGCTCTGACATGAGGGGGCAACAGTTGACATTTATTCAGGCTCACTTGCTTGGTTGTGTTATGGAGAGGGTAGAACATGCAAACAAACAACAGAGAGCTGTGATAATTTTACGTCTTTCTTTCCAATTTGGATTCCTTTTCTTTATTTCTTTTGTTTGATTACTCTGACTAGGCTTTCAATACTGTGTTGAGTAAGTTTGTTGAGAGTGGGCATCCTTGTCCTTAATCTTAGAGGAAATGCTTTTAACTTTTTATTGTTAAGATGACGTTAGCTGTGACACTATCATACATGGTCTTTATTATGTCGAGGTGTTTTGTTTCTATATCCTCATTGTGGAGTGTTTATCATAAATGGACGTTGGATCATCAGAAAGCTTGATTTGCATCTTTTGACATGATAATATCATTTTTATCCTTTTGTTATAGTAGTGTCTCACTTTGATGATTTGTAGATATTGTATACATTCTTGCATACTTCAATAAATTCCACTTGTTCATGGTGTATAATTCTTTTCAAGGATTGTTAAATTTGGTAGGCTATTATTTTTGGTGGATTTGTATATATATTAACCAGTGATATTGGCCTATAATTTTCTTTTGTGTGTGTTAAGTTTTGTTTTGGTGTCAGGATGATTCTGGCCTTGTAGAATGTTTGCAGGCCTTATTTTCTTTACAGTTTTTTGGATAATTTTTGAAGAATAGATGTTAACTCTTCTCAAACTGATAGAACTCACCTATGAGGCCATCCTGGGCCTTTTTTGTTGAAATATTTTATTAGTTTCATTACTGGTAATTGTTCTGTTCATGTTCTTTATTTTTTCTTGGTTTAGTGTTGGGAAGTTGTAGGTTTCTAGGAATTTGTCCATTTTATTGGTATATAGTTGTTCATAGTGATTGCATTTTTGTGATGTTAGTTGTAAATTATTTTTCATTTTATTTATTTGAGCTCTTTTTTTCTTAATGAGTCTGGCTAAAGTTTTATTGATTCTGTTTATCTTTTCAAAGAACCAAGTCTTAATTCCCTTGATCTTTTCTGTTATTTTATTTATTTATTTACTTTGATCTTTACTTCATTTATTTCTACTCTGGGCTTTATGTGATTTCTTTCCTTCTACAAACTTTAGGCTTTGCTTTTTCCTTCCATTTCTTATCTTTTAGGTGGAAAGTTAGTTTGAGTTTTTCTTCCTTCTTCAGGAGATCTGTATCACTCTATACTTCCCTCTTAAAACTGCTATTGCTGAATCTCATAGATTTTGGATTGTTGTATTTTCATTTTCATTTGTCTCCAGGTAGTTTTTAAATTTCTTTTTTATCTTTTTGATTTCTTAAGTGATTCATTGGTTGTTTTGAAACATATAATTTAGCTTTCATCTTTGAGTGTGTTTTCCTCTTTTAGTTGATTTCCAGTCTCATAAATATTTTGGACAGAAAATATGCTTGATATGATTTAAATTCTCTCTCTCTCTCTCTCTCTTTTTTTTTTTTTTTTTTTTACATTTTGTGTTGGAGTAGAGCCAATGACCAATATTGTGTTACTTTCAGGTAAACAGTGAAGGAATTCAGCCATACAAATATATGTGACCATTCTCCCCCAAACTCCCTTCCCATTCAGGCTGCCACATATCATTGAAAAGAGTTCCAGGTGCTATACAGTATGTACATGTTTGTTATCCATTATTTTTTATTTATTTTACTTTACATTATTGTATTGGTTTTGCCATACATTGACTTGAATCCTTCATGAGTATACATGTGTTTCCCATCCTGAACTCCCCTCCCACCTCTCTCCCCTTCCCATCCCTCTGGGTTATGCCAGTGCACCAGCCCCAAGCACTTTGTATCATGCATCAAACAAGGAATGGTGATTCATTTCACATATGATAATTTACATGTTTCAATGCCCTTCTCCAATATCATCCTGCCCTCGCCCTTTACCACAGAATACAAAAGACTGCACAATATTTCTGTGTCTCTTTTGCTGTCTTACATACAGGTTTATCGTTACCATCTTTCTAAATTCCATATATATGTGTTAGTACACTGTATTGTTATTTTTCTTTCTAGCTTACTTCACTCTGTATAATAGGCTCCAGTTTCATCCACCTCATTAGAACTGATTCCAATATATTATTTTTAAAGGCTGAGTAATACTCTATTTTGTATATGTCCTACAGCTTTCTTATCCATTCATCTCCTGATGGGCATCTAGGTTGCTTCCATGTCCTGGCTATTATAAACAGTGCTGTGATGAACATTGGGGTACATGTGTCTCTTTCCATTCTGGTTTCCTCAGTGTGTATGCCCAGCAGTGGTATTCTTGGGTCATTATGTCAGCTCTATTTCCAGTTTAAAGGAATCTCCATAGTGTTTTCCATAATGGCTTTACTAGTTTGCATTCCCACCAACATTGTAAGGCGGTTCCCTTTTCTCCACACCCTCTGCAGCATTTATTGCTTGTAGACTTCTGGATCGCAGCCATTCTGAATTCTGTGAAATGGTACCTCATTGTGGTTTTGATTGCATTTTTCTGATAATGAGTGATGTTGAGCATCTTGTCATGTGTTTGTGAGCCATCTGTATGTCTTCTTTGGAGAAATGTCTGTTTAGTTCTTTGGCCCATTTTTTCATTGGGTCATTTATTTGTCTAGAATTGAGCTGCAGGAGTTGTTTGTATATTTTTGAGATTAATTCTTTGTTCATTGCTTCATTTGCTATTATTTTCTCCCATTCTGAAGGCTGTCATTTCACCTTGCTTATAGTTTCCTTTGTTGTGCAGAAGCTTTTAATTTTAATTAGGCCCCATTTATTTATTTTTTGCTTTCATTTCCAATATTCTGGGAGGTGGATCATAGAGGATCCTGTTATGATTTATGTTGGAGAGTGTTTTGCCTATGTTCTCCTCTAGGAGTTTTATAGTTTCTGGTCTTACATTTAGAACTTTAATCCATTTTGAGTTTAGTTTTGTGTATAGTGTTAGAAAGTGTTTTAGTTTCATTCTTTTACAAGTGTTTGACCAGTTTTCCCAGCACCACTTGTTAAAAGAGGTTAGCTTTCCTCCATTGTATATTCTTGCCTCCCTTTTTGAAGATAAGGTGTCAATAGGTCCGTGGATTTATCTCTGGGCTTTCTATTTTGTTCCATTGATCTATATTTCTGTCTTTGTGCCAGTACCATACTGTCTTGATGACTGTGGCTTTGTAGTAGAGCCTGAAGTCAGGCAGGTTGATTCCTCCAGTTCCATTCTTCTTTCTCAAGATTGCTTTGGATATTCGAGGTTTTTTGTATTTCCATACAAATTGTAAAATTATTTGTTCTAGCTCTGTGAAAAATGCCGGTTTTAGCTTGACAGGGATTGCATTGAATCTATAGATTGCTTTGAGTGGTATACTGATTTTCACTATATTGATTCTTCCAATCCATGGACACGGTATATTTGTCCATCTATTTGTGCCCTCTTTGATCTCTTTCACCAGTGTCTTATAGCTTTCTATATATAGGTCTTTCATTTCTTTAGATTTATTCCTAAGTATTTTATTCTTTCATTGCAATGGTAAATGGAATTGTTTCCTTAATTTCTCTTTTTATTTTATCTTTATTAGTGTATAGGAATGAAAGGAATTTCTGTGTGTTGATTTTATATCCTGCAACTTTACTATATTCATTGAAGACTCCACCATTCATTTCTGGTGGAGTCGTTAGTGTTTTCTCTGCAGAGGATTACATCATCTGCAAACAATGAGAGTTTTACTTCGTGTTTTCCAATTTTGATTCCTTTTATTTCTTTTCTTCTCTGATTTTTGTGGCCCAAACTTCCAATACTGTGTTGAATAGTAGTGGTGAGAGTGGGCACCCTTGTCTTATTTCTGACTTTAGGAGAAATGCTTTTTTCACCATTGAGGATAATGTTTGCTGTGGGTTTGTCATATATAGCTTTTATTATGTTGAGGTATGTTACTTCTATGCCTGCTTTCTGGAGGGGTTTTATCATAAATGGATGTTGAATTTTGTGAAAACCTTTCTCTGCATCTATTGAGATAATCATATGGTTTTTATTTTTCAATTTTGTTAATGTGGTATATTACATTGATTGATTTGTGGATATTGAAGAATCGTTGCATCCCTGGGATAAAGCCCACTTAGTCATAATGTATGATCTTTTTAATATGTTGTTGGATTCTATTTGCTAGAATTTTATTAAGGATTTTTGCATCTATGTTCATCAGTGATAATGGCCTGTAGTTTCTTTCTTTCTTTCCTTCTTTTTTTTTTTGTGTGGCATCTTTGTGAGGTTTTGGTATTAGGGTGATGGTGGCCTCATAGAATGAGTTTAGAAGTTTATCATCCTCTGCAATTTTCTGGAGGATTCTGAGTAGGGTAGGTGTAAAATTGATGCTGTGATATTGGAGAAGACTCTTGAGAGTCCCTTGGACAGCAAGGAGGACCAACCAGTCCATTCTGAAGGAGATCAGCCCTGGGATTTCTTTGGAAGGAATGATGCTAAAGCTGAAACTCTAGTACTTTGGCCACCTCATGCGAAGAGTTGACTCATTGTAAAAGACTTGATGCTGGGAGGGATTGGGGGCAGGAGAAGAAGGGGACGACAGAGGATGAGATGGCTAGATGGCATCACTGACTCAATGGACACGAGTCTGAGTGAACTCCGGGAGTTGGTGATGGACAGGGAGGCCTGGTGTGCTGCAATTCATGGGGTCGCAAAGAGTTGGAAATGACTGAGTGACTGAACTGAACTGAACTGAGGTGTTAGCTCTTCTCCAAATATTTGGTAGAATTCAGCTGTGAAGCCATCTGGACCTGGGCTTTTCTTTGCTGGAAGTTTTCTGATTGGAGTTTCAATTTCTGTGTTTGTGATGGGTCTGTTAAGATTTTCTATTTCTTAGTGGCTCAGTTTTGGAAAGTTGTACTTTTCTAAGAATTTGTCCATTTCTTCCCAGTTGTCCATATTATTGGTATATAATTGCTGATGGTAGTCTCTTATTATCCTTTGTATTTCTGTGTTTTCTGTTGTGATCTCTCCATTTTCATTTCTGATTTTGTTGATTTGATTTTTCTCCCTTTGTTTCTTGATGAGTCTGGCTAATGGTTTGTCAATTTTATTTATCTTCTCAATGAACCAGCTTTTGGCTTTGTTGATTTCTGCTATGGTCTCTTTTGTTTCTTTTGGATTTATTTCTGCTCTAATTTTTAAGTTTTCTTTCCTTCTACTAACTCTGAGGTTCTTCATTTCTTCCTTTTCTAGTTGCTTTAGGTGTAGAGTTAGGTTATTTATTTGACTTTTTTCTTGTTTCTTGAGGTATGCCTGTATTGCTATGAACCTTCCACTTAGCACTGCTTTTACAGTGTTCCACAGATTTTGGATTGTTTTGTTTTCATTTTCATTCATTTTTATACATATTTTGATTTCTTTTTTGATTTCTTCTTTCATCTATTAGTTATTCAGCAGCATGTTGTTCAGCCTCCATATGTTGGAATTTTTAATAGTTTTTCTCCTGTTTCAGTCTGTATGTGTCCCCTGCTTTGAGGTGGGTCTCTTGTAGACAACATATATAGTGGTCTTGTGTTTGTTCCATTCAGCCATTCTTTGTCTTTTGGTTGGGACATTCAACCCATTTATGTTTAAGGTAATTATAGATAAGTATGATCCCATTACCATCTACTTTATTGTTTTGGGTTCGATTTTATACACACTTTTTTTGTTTCCTGTCTAGAGAAGATCATTTAGCATTTGTTGGAGAGCTGGTTTGGTGGTGCTGAATTCTCTTAGCTTTTGCTTATCTGTAAAGCTTTTGATATCTTCTTCATATTTGAATGAGATCCTTGCTGGGTACAGTAATCTGGGCTGTAGGTTATTTTCTTTCAACACTTTAAGTATGTCTTGCCATTCCCTCCTGGGCTGAAGAGTTTCTATTGAAAGATCAGCTGTTATCCTTATGGGAATCCCCTTGTGTGTTATTTGTTGTTTTTTCCTCACTGCTTTTAATATTTGTTCTTTGTTTTTGATCTTTGTTAATTTGATTAATACGTGTCTTGGGGTGTTTCACCTTCGGTTTATCCTGTCTGGGACTCTATGGGTTTCTTGGACTTGGGTGATTGTTTCCTTCCCCATTTTAGTGAAGTTTTCAACTATTATCTCCTCAAGTATTTTCTCATGGTCTTTCTTTTTGTCTCCTTCTTCTGGGACTCCTATAATTCGAATGTTGGGGCATTTAACATTGTCCTGGTGGTCTCCGAGATTATCTTCATTTCGTTTAATTCTTTTTTCTTTTTTTCTCTCTGATTCATTTATTTCTATTATTCTATCTTCTACTTCACTAATTCTGTTTTCTGCCTCCATTATTTTACTATTTGTTCCCTCCAGAATGTTTTTGATCTCATTTATTGCATTATTCATTATATATTGACTCTTTTTTATTTCTTCTATGTCCTTGTTCAACCTTTCTTGCATCTTCGCAGTCTTTGTCTCCAGGCTATTTATCTGTGTTTCCATTTTGATTTCAAGATTTTGTATCATTTTCACGATCATTATTTGGAATTCTCTGTCAGGCAGATTCCTTATCTCTTCCTCCTTTGTTTGCTTTGGTGGGCATTATCCTGTTCCTTTTCCTGCTGGGTATTCCTCTGTCTCTTCATCTTGTTTATATTGCTGTGTTTGGGGTGGCCTTTCTGTATTCTTGGAATTTGTGGAGTTCTCTTTATTGTGGAGTTTCTTCGCTGTAGGTGGTGTTGCACAGGTAGCTTCTCAAGGTTTCCTGGTTAGGGAACCTTCCTGGTTAGGGAAGCTTGTGTTGGTGTTCTGGTTGATGGAGCTGAATTTCTTCTCTCTGGAGTGCAATGAAGTGTCCAGTAATAAGTTGTAAGATATCAGTGGGTTTGGAGTGACTTTGGACAGCCTATATTTTGAAACTCAAGGCTATGTTCCTGTGTTGCTGGAGAATTTGTATGATATGTCTTGCTCTGGAACTTCTTGGCCCTTGAGTGGTGCTTGGTTTCACTTTAGGTATGGAGGCATTTGATGAGCTCCTATCAATTAATGTTCCCTGGAGTCAGGCATTCTCTAAGGTTTTCAGGATTTGGACTTAAGCCTCCTGCTTCTGGTTTTCAGTCTTACTTTTACAGTAACCTCAAGGCTTGTCCATCTATACAGCACCATTGATAAAACATCTAGGTTAAAGATGAAAAGTTTCTCCCCAGTGAGGGAAACTCAGAGAGGTTCACAGAGTTACATGGAGAAGTGAAGAGGGAGGAGGGAGTTAGAGGTGACCCGAATGAGATGAGGTGGAATCAAAAGAAGAGAGAGCAAGCTAGCCAGTAATCACTTCCTTATGTGTGCTTCACAGTCTGGACCACTCAGAGATGTTCACAGAGTTATACAGAGAAGAGAAGAGGGAGGAAGGAGACAGAGATGGCCAGGAGGATAAAGTGGGGGGATCAAAAAGAGAGAAACAGATCCAGCCAGTAATCAGTTCCCTAAGTGTTCTCCACCATCTGGAACACACAAAGAGATTAGCATAATTGGATAGAGAAGAGAAGGGGGAGAGAGGAAATAGAGGCAACCTGGTGGAGAAAAAGGAGAGTCCAAAAAGGGGGAGAGAGCAATCAAGCCAGTAATACACCCCTAAGTAAAAATGGGTACTGAAAATTAGATTCTTAAGGTACAAAATTGACAACAAATACCAAAAAGCAAAGATTAAAAATCTAGAGTAGATGTTGGAGTTTCAAAAATACAATATTAAGGAAAAGAAAAAAAAAAGTCACAAAAATTAAAAATATATATATATGAAGTTTGCTTTAAAAAATAGGGTCTCTCTTTTATTTTTTTGCAAAGTAATAGTAGATTATAAAAATGAAAATTAAAGGAGTAATGGAGGACTTAAAAATGATAGTAAAAATAGTAAAAATGTATCTAGGACTTTCTCTGTTATTGTTGTGGGCAGTGTGGGGTCAGGTCATTTTCGACTACTTCCTTGGTCTGGCTTACATTTCTCTAGATCTATAGGCCTCTTCCTCTGTATTTGGTACTAAGTACAGGGTTTTAACCTATTGCACCTGTCACTTCCAAGGTGGTTCCCTCTGTTTTAGCTTCTTCTGTTTGCTGGTCTCTTCAGTGTCTGATTTCCGCCCTGACACAAGGGGGTGGTGGTGGACACGTTTTTAGGCTCACTTGTTCAGTCGTGCTGTGGGGAGGGAGGGATGCTGCAAACAAATAACACTGGAGTGTGCTCACAGTGTCTCAGCCACACTGGGCCTGCCCCGGCTCATGGTGCATGTTCCCTCCCTGCCCACATTGCTCAGGCTCTAGGTTCCTCTGCCGGGGACCACCCGAGGCCAGCCCTGGGCTGCATGCAGCTCCCAGATCTAAGCCACTCAGGTTCAGGCACTCAGGTAATCCTCAGAGGCAAAGACTCAATTCGGCCTGTGTTTTGTGCCCTTCCCAGGTCCGAGCAGCTCAGGTGATGTGGTGTTTGGCGAGCGCGGTCGCTGTGCCTTATCGCCTCCCTCATCCCTGCCACTCAGTTTTCTGGGATTACAACCGGTACACCTTCTCAGGTGGATGCTGACTGTCCAGAACCCCAAGAAGTCTTAGTTAGCAAAGAAGCCTGCTTGCAGTTTGGTAGACAATGTCTCTGGGGCGTGTTTGCCCCCTTCCAGCTCTGGCTGCCTGTCACCAGAGGACGATGGTCTGCAGCTGGCTATCTCTGTACAGTCCTTTGTTCTGTGAGTGGACCTGGTGGTGTCTTAGGTTAGGGCTTTTTGCGTGATAGTTATCCCACAGACTGGTTTGCTATTCCAAGTTAGTTCCCTCTGATTGCCCATGGGGCATTCAGGCCCAGTTCTTACTCTCAACAATGCAGCACACACCTCCCTGCCCAACCCCCACTTTCTAGTGGCAGATGCAGGCGTCTGCACTGCTCTCCACTGAGGGAGTTACCGTTGGGCATGTAATCTATGAGTTTTAATTATTTATTTATTTTTCCTCCCAGTTATGTTGCCCTCTGTGGTTCCAAGGCTCACCATAGACTTGGCAGTGAGAGTATTTCCTGGTGTTTGGAAACCTCTCTTTTTAAGACTCCCTTACGGGAATGGAGCTCCATCCCTACCTCTTTTGTCTCTCTCTCTCTCTCTCTCTCTTTTTTTTTTTCTTTTATGTCTTTTCCTACCTCCTTTTGAAAACAATGGGCTGTTTTTCTGGGTGCCTGATGTCCTCTGCTGGCATTCAGAAGTTGTTTTGTGGAATTTACTCAGCATTTAAATGTTCTTTTGATGAATTTGTGGGGGAGAAAGTGGTCTCCCCATCGTATTCCTCCACCATCTTGAGACCACTCTAGACAGTGTATCTTTAAAAAATATCATTTTGCCAGACACATTTTATGAATTTAACAAATATTATTTTGTTATTTGTTGATTTAGTGAAAAATGTAGTAGTATATTTTGTTAATCATAAATAAAAAAGAAAAATGCAATAAAATGTCACTATTTTACAAAGACTTTTCTGTGTTTGCTTTTGATTGTTTTTCTCATTGATATTTAATATTTTAACATATAAAATGGATACATATATCTTATACAGTGCATAATATATATACCTGTGGAAATGTGGTAAGCTTAAATTGGATTACTCTGTAGAAATTTTCTAATATACAAATATATGAAAGTTGGGCTTCTCCGTTGGCTCAGCCTTAAACAATCACCCACAATGCAAGATACACAGGGGGTGCAGGTTCAATTCCTTAGTCGGAAAGATCCCATAGAGGAGGGCATGGCAACCCACTCCAGTACTTTTCTTCTCATGGATAGAGGAACCAAGCAGAAAGAACCAAAGAATTGTACATGACAGAAGCAACTGAGCACATGCACATGGAATTTCACAGTATAATTGGCTTACCTGCCATGTTCTACCTGAATCTATTTGCTCATTTTCTTGAAGTTCCCCTTAGCTTTTTAAAAAAATGTTTATTTATTTATTTTTGCTGCACTGGGTCATAGTTGCAGTGTGCGTGATCTTTAGTTGCAACATGTGTCATCTAATTCCTTGACCCAGGATCAAACCCATTCTCCCTGAATTGGAAGTGTGGAGTCTTAGCCACTGGACCACCAGGGAAGTCCCTATTTGCTTATTTTTAACGTACACAGAACTGTCTTTCATGTTTACATAGGTTCAGTTCTAGCTTTTTAAATCTTGTTCTTTCTGCCATTTATTTCAGCTATGTATATCAGTTTTTTATTTTCTGTGGGCTTCCCAGGTGGTGCTAGTAGTAAAAAATGAACCTGCCCATGCAGGAGACTCGAGAGACACAGGTTTGATCCCTGGGTCGGGAAGATCCTCTCGAGGAGGGAATGGCAACCTACTCCAGTATTCTTGCCTGGAAAGTTCTGTGGACAGAAGAGCCTGGCAGACCACAGTCCATTGAGCCACCATGATAACATGACTGAGCAACTGAGCACATGAAAATACACTTGATAGTCTAAAATGAATTTCTTTCAGCTGGAAAATTACTGTTAATGCTGGGAAAGAAATTTGATCCTCAAGTATAACTAGGATCTCTAAAATATTTTTGAAAAAAAGAGAAAATGTAATAGTCAAATATCTATTAGAATAAGTCTTAGGAACCCTATTACATAAAAGCATAAAATAATTTTATGTAAAAATTTACTTTGCAAGAGCAACATCTGTTGTTTTGAATATCTATGACTTAGACTTAAACAATTGAACTATGTCCTATTTTATTTTCTATACATTAATCAAATATTACTGGAAACCAGAAAAAGCATCCCCAGGCAAATATTCTGTGTAAATTTACTTTTACTGAAATTAGCAGTGATAAGGAAGGATATGGGGGAAATTGTTTTAATATAATGTCCTAAATACCAGTGAAATGCATCAACCTATTGACCTCAAGATGATCTACCTATTAGGAAGAAACTGTTTTGAAAATTATCCTATTCTCTCTGTGTAATTAACAATAAACACTTGGGATTTCTTTAAGTCATAGATCCTGACTGGCATTGCTACTAAAGAAACCATGGTTCTCAGGATTTCAGGTGCTGTATAATACCTACCTATCATCTTTTCCCCACAGGAACTGTGTAAGTGAATTGCTGGATGAAGAGAGAGATTTTGTGTGTGTGTGTGTGTGTGTGTGTGTGCACACGTGCATATCTCCTCTATTAATGATTTGGCCTAATTATTAATTTCAAATTATTTTCTGTTACCCAAGTACTAACTCATATATAGATATATAATGATGCTTTTGAACAAGATGGATATGGATCAGTTGTGCTTGAGCTGATAATACACTATTTTGCCTTAGTCATTGTACCTTGACATGTTGCATTTAAAATCAATTTGATAGTTTGATCACATTTAAAAATGAAAATACTTAGAATTCTGCTAATGTATGCATGCATTAAATACTTATAATATCAATTCATTACAAACAAAAATATTGTAATGCTATTGAAAGGTAGATGTGAGGAGAAATGGTGTCCAATTTGTTAAGGCTCTACCAGCTGAAATATCAAATATTTCAATTATATGTCAGTCTAAAGATAAAAGACTTTTACTAGTCACAATTGTTATTGTAATTTTAACATTAAGAATCATTTTAAATACTATTTAACTTATTTCAGTCTTTGATATATGTACTTACGGAGTCTTCAAATGACTAGTTTTTTTATTGAAAAAAATTGCAACAAAAGCAGGGTTTTTTTTTTTAACTCAGTGACTGCTTT
>SJXQ01003599.1:0-18861 GCA_006408695.1 Aepyceros melampus | reverse complement strand
GAAAAAAAAAAAAAAAAAGGAGATGTCTTTCAGTAACTTTGGGAGAAAAATCAAAAAGCGTTATCATTCATGTGTTGGAGGAGCAGGGCAAGGACCACATGCACAGAGCGAATGTGATCAGGCTCGTGGCTGCCGAGTGGGACGTATGGCTGGTGAAGAGGCACCTCAGCGTGGAACCCGCCCAGTATCAGCTCCTGACCAGCTCCCAGATCCACCAGGTGCGGCTGCAGCTCAGAAAGACGGAGAGGGCTGAACTCAAGACGGAACCTACCCTGACAAAGGAACTGACTTTTTCTTCAAACTTTGGACAACATGATTTGGATACAAAGAGTAAACAGATTCAGCAGTGGATCAAAAAAAGTACAAAGTTCAGATTGCAATAAAGAAAGGGAAGAATGCAGGCAAGCCTGAAAAAAAAAAAATGCAGGAAACAATAGAATCCTCCAGACGATGTCTGGAACAGTGACCTTCTCATCCAGGCCTTAGGCCATTACAGATGACGAGGCTGTGATGTGTGTTCTTGGTCTCTTGAGCAAAAAGGAGAATGCGTGGTGAGCAGCTCAGGGTACCCAGAGAGGAGACACGAGCAGGGAAAATGGGAAGGATGTAGCATCCGATGTCCTGAACCAGTGATTTTTAATAAAAAACATGCTTCTGAGAGATGGAAAAAAGAAAAGAAAAAGGCTCCTATCACTCTATTGAGCTATTATAATTGAAGTGACCCAAGCCTTGCCTAAGTAAGAAGTGTTCACTATGTCAAATGCAGTGGCAGAGACATTTCTTATCAAACACTATGAAAAAATCACAGTATTATGGTATCACAAAAAGAAAATGGCAGTTTTCCAGCAACCAAACCAGAAGACATGGACCATTATGATCTATATAAGGAATTTCAAAGAGCTGTTATGAAGAAATCCAACAAACTAAAGAAAACTCAGAAGGGAAGTTCAATGACCTCAGAAATAAAAACTAACAGACAGAGGAGTACTTTACTAAAGAGACGGAAATTCTAAAAAAGAAACAAGAGAAATTCTGGAGCTGAAGTACTCAATAAATAAGGTAAAGAATGCCTTAGAAAGCTCTGGAAATACAACAGATCATGTGGAAGAGAGAATTAGCAAGCTCAAGGGAAAAAATATAGAAATAATTTTGATGCAACAGGAAAGAAAAGTAAGATTTTTTAAAAGTGAAGAAACTATGTGAGAACTGACTCCATTAGAAAAGTCAACACAAGAACAATGTGTTTCTTAGAAGCAGAAGAGAGGGAGAAGGGAGCAGAGGGTATATTTAAAAAATGATAGTTGGGAACTTCCCAAACCTGGAAAGAACTTGGTATACAAATCTATGAAATTATACAACACCTTATTATCTCAATGCAAAAAGTTCTTCTTCAAGATACATTATATTGAAATTATCAAGAGTAAATAATACAGGAAAAGTTTTAAAAGCAACAAAGGAAAAAAAGACTGTCACTTATAAAGGTATCCCCCTTTAGGCTATCAAGAGATTTTTTAGTAGAAACTCTACAGGCCAGGAGATAGTAGAATGGCATATTCAAAATATTGAACCATAAAAATTGCCAGCCAAGAATATTCTATCCAGCAAAGTTACCGTTCAAACATGAAGGATAAACTAAGGCTTTCCCAGATAAACAATACAGAGAGTTCACTACCACTAGACCTACCTTACAAAAAGTATTGAAAAGAACTCTTTAAGATGAAACAAAAAGACTAAAGTACACAATACTCTAATCTATAGGGACAGACATAAAGGTAGGATGGCAGGCTGAAATTAGGTCAACCAGGGAGCTGTTTCAGTAGTCCTGGCAAGGGATGTTGCAAGGTAACTTGAATTAGAATTATAATTGTGGAAATGGTGAGTATTGGTTGGATCTGGCCAACATTTTGAAGCTAGAGCGGATCTGATTTGATAATGATTAAGGTATGGGGTGTGAGAACAATAAAAATTAAAAAAATGATGTTGTTTTATCAGCTTAAACAACTAAGAATGTTGGTACCATTTACTAAGATGAGTAAAACAGAGGAAATTCAGGAAGTACTCTTTTGTTTGTTTGTTTGTTTTAATGTGTTAATCCTGGTTTTGATCTGGGACATTCACGTGGTGATGTTGTTTAGAGAGCTGGACACAAGAGGCTTAACTAAGAGTGAAGTTTTGCACACGTAAGTTTGCTCTTCATCCAAAATAGGGAAATAAGGAGACATCTGTTATGAACATTAAGAATAATCACTGAGATATGAAGATCTGGAGAAGGTGAGGAATGAGAGAGAATGTTTCAAGAAAAGCTTCTTCAGCCGTGTCTAATTCTGATGGGAAGTAGAGTAAGATGTGTTCACAGAATTAGATAGAGGAGATTTGCACTGGTTGTATTAAAAGTAAACAGGATCATTGTTTAGTTGGTTAATCAAATCTAAGTATCTTTTTCCTTGAATTGATTTTTTAGGCAAGGCTCAAGGTGTTTTCATGTGGAGGAATGGTACTCTTATATGAAGTAGAGTCACAGACAATGGAGGGTGGCATTAGAACAGGCAGCTCTGGAGAGGGTATTTATAAATATAGTTCTTTATAAGGAGGTTTTTGATTATTACTTCAATTTTGTTAGTCATTATTAGTCTCTTCAGATTTTCTAATTCTTCATGATTCAGTCCTGTTAGGTTGTATGTTTCTAGGAATTTATCAGTTTTTTTCCCTAAGTTGTACAGTTCTTGTAATTGTTCACAGTAGCTTCTTATATCTTTTGTATTTCTGTGGTAATAATTACAATATATCCTCTTTCATTTTTAATTTTATGTGTCTTCCTAATCTAGTCAAAGATTGGTCAATTTTGTTTACCTTTTCTAAAAATAAACTCAGTTTCATTAAATTTTTTCTATTATATTTCTAGTTTCTATCATCTATTTCTGATCTAATCTTTATTTTTTCTTTCTCTCATCTACCAGGCATAGTTTGTTCTTCTCTTTCCAATGATTTGAGGTTGTAAAGGTAGTTTGTTTATTTTAGCTCTCTTTCTCTTTTTATTTTTTTAATTTTTTTAAATTAATTTTTATTTTTAGTTTGTTTTGCTTTACAATACTGTATTCATTTTGCTATGCATTGACATGAATCAGCCACGAGTGTACATGAACTCCCAATCCCGACCCCCACCTCCCCCCTCCTTCCCCACACTTTCTCTCTGGATTATCCCCGTGCATCAGTCCCAAGCATCCTGCATCCTGCATCGAACCTAGACCGGCGATTCGTTTCACTTATGATATCATACATGTTACACTGCCACTCTGCCAACTCATCCCACCCTCTCCCTCTCCCACAGAGTCCAAAAGGCTGTTCTATACATCTGTGTCTCTTTTGCTGTTAATTAATTTTTATTTTTTAGTTTGTTTTGCTTTACAATACTGTATTCGTTTTGCTATGCATTGACATGAATCAGCCACGAGTGTACATGAACTCCCAATCCCGACCCCCACCTCCCCCCTCCTTCCCCACACTTTCTCTCTGGATTATCCCCGTGCATCAGTCCCAAGCATCCTGCATCCTGCATCGAACCTAGACCGGCGATTCGTTTCACTTATGATATCATACATGTTACACTGCCACTCTGCCAACTCATCCCACCCTCTCCCTCTCCCACAGAGTCCAAAAGGCTGTTCTATACATCTGTGTCTCTTTTGCTGTCTTGTGTACAGGTTTATCATTACCATCTTTCTAAATTCCATATATATGTAAGTATACTGTATTGGTGTTTTTCTTTCTGGCTTACTTCACTCTGTGTAATTGGCTCCAGGACATGGAAGCAACCTAGATGTCCATAAGCAGATGAATGGATAAGAAAGCTGTGGTACATATACACAATGGAGTATTACTCAGTCATTAAAAAGAATACATTTGAATCTCTCTCTTTTTAAATGTAGTGTTTATTTCTATAAACTTCTCACTTAGAGTGGCTTTTGCTGCATCCCATCTGTTTTTAGTGTGTTTTCCTTTATATTTGTCTCAAGATACTTTATAATTTCATTTTTGATCTTTGACTCAGTTGTTCAGTAGCATGTTGTTTAATTTCTACTTATTTATGATTTTTCCCACTTTCTTCCTGTTGGTGGTGGTTAGTGGTTTAGTCCCTAAGTCATGCTAGACTCCAGGCAACCCCATGAACTGTAGTCTGCCAAGTTCCTCTGTCCTTGGGATTCTCTAGGTGAGAATACTGGAGTGGGTTGCCATTTTGATTTCTAATTTCATACTATTGTGGTTAGAGAAAAACTTGACATGATTTCAATAATTACTTTAAAAACTTTTTTGTAGTTGTTCTAAGTACTGGGTTTATGATGGCAAGCAAGAGTGAGAAGGTGCTTGACCTAAATGAAGAAAAATAAACAAAAAATTGTAAGTTATATGAGACAGCAAAAGAGACACAGATGCAAAGAACAGACTTTGGATTCTGTGGGAGAGGGAGAGGGTGGGATGATTTGGGAGAATTACATTGAAACATGTACACTATCATGTAAGAAATGAATCACTAGTCTAGGTTTGATACAGGATACAGGATGCTTGGGGCTGGTGCACTGGGATGACCCAGAGAGATGATATAGTGAGGGTGGTGGGAGGGGGGTTCAAGGTTAGGAACTCATGTACACCTGTGGTGGATTCATGTCAATGTATGGCAAAACCAATACAGTATTGTAAAGTAAAAAAATAAAATTTAAATTAAAAAAAATTTAAGCTGTGATATTTTTCAGAGAATTATGAAGTAGGGAGGAAATAATCAAAGATGGAAGATGGGTTATTTAGGAAAATTTCTGAGAATTTAACATTAAAAATGAAGGATGAGAAGTTTGCTTTACAGAGGTCAGAAGGAGGAAGAAGAAATGAGAAAAAAAACATCCTTAGGGACAGAAAGTTCCAGGTACAAGGGCCTCGGGTGAGAAAAGGAATATTTCCTTTCATTATTATTATTATTAGCATGTTCTTTATAATTTAGCCATAGTGCTTTTTGGGGTTAAACAATAAAATTAGGGATATTAATGCCTTATTAATATGCAATAAGTAGTATATATTTATAATATTTTTAAAACAAAAATACTTGCAATATTCTGTTTCTTAATATAAATTGCACCTGAGAATTGATATCTTCAGTTCCATTTCTCTGTTTTTAACTTACTGGTTTTGCAAAAAGGTGAGAAAGGTCATCTAATTGGCAGATTTTTTACTTTATGCAAAGAATTTTATTTTAGCTAAAAGATGTACATTAAAATTTTTCATCATTAGTTTCAGCATGAAAATGTCTAAAAAGATAGGAGCTGTACAATGTTTAGCTTTTTTTTTTCCCCTCTAACCTAGGGGTTTATATATAGATAGCACCATATAACCTAAAAAAAGATGAATACAATTTTTAAAATATTTTATGTTTTTTATACAAAGCAAGGTGAAATTATATTAAGCCATTGACCTCTTGTCTTGACCTTGCATTGACTATTTAAAGGAAATAAAAATAGAGTGATTCATTGCTAAGAATAAATTTCTTACCTTAAATTGAGAGAAAATAAAAGCCCTGACAACCTTGACAGAGCGTCAGAAGTTTCCATCTTTGGAGTAAACAGGTTTCCACATATTCAAGTGCAAAAAATGTTAAAATCTTCAGGGGCAGAGAGAATGTTAGACAGCCTTACTGTACCTACTGAGGTTATATCATTTATTACTCATGTCTTTTCAATCTATCTCCTTGATCTAGTAGTTTCAATCTATCTCCATGATCTAGTATGTTAGGGCTATTAATTTTTTAAATTAGTTTTAAGCTGTTAAGTTATCACCTTTACATTTGGATATACATGAAATTGTTTCTTGTGGGAAAGCACCTTATTGAGCAGTGTTTGAACATTCAACCTTGAAAGAGAAGTTATATGAACTTCTCGCTAAACTAGTTATCTTTCTCAGTGAGTTATCATGTAGTTTGCCCAACAGTTAAGCTGATTGAAAGTAGATTGGTGGACTGGGAGATATCACAGATGCCTCACTTTCCTTAACCTCTCATATGCCAGTCCAACCTCCCATCATCTTTAAAATTTAGTTTATTACTGTAAGAACACTTAATGTGAGATCTACCCTCTGTAAATATTTAAGTTTGCAATAATTTATTGTTGACTGTACCTATAATATTGTACAGTAGATCTCTAGAGTTTATTAATCTTGCTCGGCTATAACTTTATGCCTATTTCCATCATCATCTTTTGATGGGCTTTTAAAAATAGCTCCGTTTCAGAGACACATGTACCCCAACGTTCATCGCGGCACTGTTTATAATAGCCAAGACGTGGAAGCAACCTAGATGTCCATCAGCAGATGAATGGATAAGAAAGCGGTGGTACATATACACAATGGAGCATTACTTGGCCATTAAAAAGAATTCATTTGAATCAGTTCTAATGAGGTGGATGAAACTGGAGCCTATTATACAGAGTGAAGTAAGCCAGAAAGAGAACACCAATATAGTATACTAACACATATATATGGAATTTAGAAAGATGGTAATGATAACCCTGTATGCAAGACAGCAAAAGAGACACAGATGTATAGAAGAGCCTTTTGGACTCTGAGGGAGAGGGAGAGGGTGGGATGATTTGGGAGAATGGCATTGAAACATGTATAATATCGTATATGAAATGAATTGCCAGTCCAGGTTTGATGCATGATATTGGATGCTTGGGGCTGATTCACTGGGATGACCCAGAGGGATGGTACAGGGAGGGAGGATGGAAGGGGGTCCAGGATGGGGAACACGTGTATACTGTGGTGGATTCATGTTGATGTATGGCAAAACCAATACAATATTGTAAAGTAATTAACCTCCAATTAAAATAAATAAATTTATATTAAAAAATAAAACAAAATAAAAATAGCTCTCTGACTTCCAGCCTACAGATTCATTTTCTAACAGTCACCATCTCACAAGCTATTGAAGACTTGAAAGAGATTTCCAAAACATATCTATGACCACTTCACTTTTCAATTGAAAATCCTTCAGTCATTTCCTTTCACCTTTTGGATTCATGATAAGCAAAGATTCCTGTCTGCTTTTCCCAACTTATTGTCTGACTCTGTCAGGCAATAGAATACAGTGTTTCAACATTCCCCCATCCATATATTCCATAAAGCAAGAATTGAAAATTTCTCAATAAGTGACTTTAATCAAACTAAAATACCAACCAAAAGAGAGTAGATCTTATCAATGGATTATCTCATGCCTACATCAACAACTTTGTGAAAATGTTCTCAACTAGAGGCAGGAAACATGCATTGGAGTCCTAGATAATACAGCCCTACAAACCAGAAGTGTGCAGGGTGCCATGGTTATTAGTTATTGCGTGGTAATCTATAGTTTGTAGAGGTCAGTTGGAAGGGTACCTATTGTACTACCAAGGAAAGAATATGTTCCTTAATATAAGTATTAGACATAATTTTAAAATGATAGTTCAATTTCTTTCCTTTCAAACTTAAGCCTTACATTATGTATTAAATTCAGCTTAGTTCAACAAATGATTATTGATTACCTACTATATTTCAGGCTACTTGAGAATACAACATTGAATAAGGCATCCAGCACTTTTTTTCAAAAGAGTTCATAGTCAAGTTGGGGAGACCTAAAGGATAACTTTGGCCACTTGATGCAAAAAAGTTGATTCATTGGAAAAGACTCTGATGCTAGGAGGGATTGGGGGCAGGAGGAGAAGGGGATGACAGAGGATGAGATGGCTGGATGGCATCACGGACTCGATGGACGTGAGTCTGAGTGAACTCTGGGAGTTGGTGATGGTCAGGGAGGCTTGGCGTGCTGTGATTCATGGGGTCACAAAGAGTTGGACACAACTGGGTGACTGAACTGAACTGAAAGGATAATTTTGAAGTGATATGATAAGTTCAAGTAATGCAGGTATGTATAGGGTGCTATGGGCATATAATTAATAAGACAAGCATAGATAATGAATACTTTTCTCTAAATCCTTTGGAGTTTTAAAATGGAAAAAAAAGAGATAATTCAGGAAAGAAAATGAGCAAAGATTCAAATTTTGGGGGTAGAAAGGACCTATTAACTGTCAAAGATGATTTTAAAATCACTTTGCATCTATACACATTTGATCAGAACTCTAGGTCTAAAAGTAAATGATTTAAGCATATACAGGAAAAAAAAATACAGCCAAATGAATGCAACTGAGAATGACTTCAAATAAGTTATCAACAAGAGACTGGAAAGTGCCAAGTTCTAATGGAAATTGAGTTTGGATCTATAATTCTGTTTACAGCAAAAAAAAAAAAAAGGCAGAACATGATATACAATAATGAAGAGCAGCTAAGTATAATGTGAAATGAGTAGAGACAGTCAACAATAAATCAAAGTGGATCCACTGAACTTTGATGCTTAGAGCACTTGTCTTTGAGCAGGAAGAGTTTAGGATTAAGTGAAATACAATTAAATTTACTTCTAAAGTGCAAAATAATCTCAGAATTATAATAACTATGTTTTTTTTATACCAAATCCTCATAACAGATTTGTAATAGCAAATGCTTAAGAAACCTCAAATCCCCTTCAATAAGTGACTAGTTTAACAAACTATAATGTTACACAGTAGTAAAAAGGAGCACACAATTGACACATAATAATTTGGATGGTTCGCAAGGGAATTATTCTGAGTGAAAAGAGTCAGTATAGAAAGATTATGTAACATATAATTCCATTTATACAGCAAACTTTTTTAAAATTCAGGTATAATTGATATATAACATATAACATATTAATTTCCTATATGGGTTTCCAGGTAATGGTAAAGAATCCACTTGCTGATGCAGGTGACATTGCTTCTATCCCTGGATCAAGAAGATCCTCTGGAGGAGGAAATGGCAGTCCCATCCAATAGTCTTAAGGAAAGTCTCATGGACTGAGGAGCCTGGTAGCTACAGTCCATGGGGTCTCAAAGAATCAGACACAATGATGTACAATGAAATAATATTTTTATATATTGTAAAATGGACACACAAAAAGTTAAGTCTAGTTAACATCCATCCACATATATATAACTAAAACCATTATTTTTCCCTTGTGATGAGGGGTTTTAATATCTATTCTCTTCAGTTCAGTTCGGTACAGTCATTCAGTCATGTCCGACTCTTTGAGACCCCATGAATTGCAGCACACCAGGCCTCCCTGTCCATCACCAACTCCCGGGGTTCACTCAAACACATGTCCATCGAGTCAGTGATTCCATCCAGCTATCTCATCCTCTGTCATCCCCTTCTCCTCCTGCCCCCAATCCCTCCCAGCTTCAGAGTCTTTTCCAATGAGTCAACTCTTCTCATGAGATGACCAAAGTATTGGAGTTTCAGCTTCAGCATCAGTCCTTCCAGTGAACACCTAGGACTGATCTCCTTTAGAATGGACTGGTTGGATCTCCAGTCCAAGAGACTCTCACGAGTCTTCTCCAACACTGCAATTCAAAAGCATCAATTCTTCAGCGCTCAGCTTTCTTCACAGTCCAACTCTCACATCCATGCTGACCAATGGAAAAAACATAGCCTTGACTAGATGGACCTTTGTTGGCAAAGTCAAGTGTCTGCTTTTGAATATGTTATCTAGGTAGGTCATAAGTTTCCTTCCAAGGAGTAAGCGTCTTTTAATTTCATGGCTGCGGTCACCATCTGCAGTGATTTTGGAGCCCAAAAAAATAGAGTCTGACACTGTTTCCATTGTTTCCCCATCTATTTGCCATGAAGTGATGGAACCAGATGCCATGATCTTCGTGTTCTGCATGTTGAGCTTTAAGCCAACTTTTTCACTCTCCTCCTTCACTTTCATCAAGAGGCTTTTTAGTTCCTCTTCACTTTCTGCCATAAGGGTGGTGTCATCTGCATATCTGAGGTTATTGATTTTTCACTTGATTCCAGCTTGTGCTTCTTCCAGTCCAGTGTTTCTCATGATGTACTTTGCATACAAGTTAAATAAGCAGGGTGACAATATATAGCCTTGATGTACTCCTTTTCCTATTTGGAACTAGTCTGTTGTTCCGTGTCCAGTTCTAACTGTTGCTTCCTGACCTGCATATAGGTTTATCAAGAGACAGGTCAGGTGGTCTGGTATTTCCATCTTTTTCAGAATTTTCCACAGTTTATTGTGATCCACACAGGCAAAAGATTTGGCATAGTCAATAAAGCAGAAATAGATGTTTTTCTGAAACTCTCTTGCTTTTTTGATGATGTTGCAAATTGCAAGATCTCATTCTTTTTTACAGCTTCTTTATACAAACCCACAGACACACACACACACACACACACACACACATTACAAACATGGTAAAAAATTCACTTTCCAATGCAAAAGCTGCAGGAGATGATGGTTCCATCCCTGGATCAGGAAGATTCCCTGGAGAAGGCAATGGCAATCTACACCAGTATTCTTGCCTGGGAAATCTCATGGACAAAGGAGCCTAGCAGCCCATGGGTTTGCAAAAATGTTGGGCATGACTTAGGGACTTAGTTGGGTTGCCATTGTCATCTCCAGGGAATCTTCCTGACCCAGGATCAAACCCACAGTCCCTGTGTTGGCAGGCAGATTCTTTACCACTGAGCCACCAGGGAAGCCCTATGTATGTATATATATATATGTGTGTGTGTGTGTGTATACATGTCATTTCAGTCATGTCCTACTCTTTGCAACTCTTGTGACTCTGTGACATCATCTTTATCCATTCATTTTTCCATGGACATGAGTTGTTTTCATATTTCGGCTGTTGTAAATGTTGCAGTGTACATGGAGGTGCATATAGCTTTTTGAATTAGGGCTTTGATTTTCTTTGGATAAATATTAAGAAATGGGATTGCTGGATCATATGTTAGTTTGATTTTTTATTTTCTTTTGAGGAATCATCATATTATTTTCCACGGTGACTGCACCAATTTACAATCCACCAACAGTGTGCCATATAATGGCTGTTTTGTCAACTTTAAAGTTATGGAGTTTTTCTATTGCCAACACACAGAAATTTGATAGTTTGGGAACAGAAATTAATCATATAACAGACAGAAATCTGAAAGATGAGAAGTAAAAAAGTATGTTCTTGGCTCAGATGGTAAAGAATCTGCCTGCAGTGCAGATTTGGGTTTGATCCCAAGGTCGGGAAGATCCCCTGGAGAAGGGAATGGCAACCCACTCCAATATTCTTGCTTGGAGAATTCCATGGACAGAGGAGCCAGGCGGGCTGCAAGCCATGGAGTCTCAAAGAGTCGGACACAACTGGGCAACTAGCACTTTCACTTTCACTTGGTTTTCTAGGTCAGCCCGCAGATCACCTTGCAGGTGACAGAGCAAGAGACAGAAGTTTAAATGGATTGTTTTATATTATAAACATAAGCACAAGCTCCAAATTATAACTAGTATATATCATAAGCTAGGTGGTAAAAAGAAAAATTATGAGGAAAATTATAAATTATTTTTAAGAAGAGGTGTAATAACAGAAAATAAAGAAGAGAGACTGAAAAGTGGTTATTTTTATTTACTATAAGCTTTTCCATATGGCTTGACTTTATTCCTCTAAGTAAAAATTTGTTTTAGAAAGAAAGATACTTAATACATATAATGAAAGGGAAAATACCAAAATACTACTAGGTGAGCATTTTAGGAATGACTCCCTTTCCCCTTTAGGTTTTATATCCCCCCCCCTCGATTTTCTATAAACATTACTTTTACAATCTCAATTTCTATAAAATAAATATCATGTTTAAAGAAGTGATAACATTTGGTGTAACATAACATATTTTAAATAGACATACACATTATTTTGAAAAATCAGATACACTATTTACAACACAAGTTGTGTATGTTGAGTTCCCATGATACAGTTGTAGTGTAACTTGAATGGCTTATTTAGTCCTTTCAGTACTGACTTAAGTCCTGTGCCTCAGATAATATGACAATTCCAAAAATTAAACTGTAGAGAAAAATGCCTTGTTACTACATAGAAAATCACTTGATAGAATTAAATGAGTCACTCAACTGTGCTGCACAAATTTATAGCCATTATCTGTGGAGAAATAGAGTTAGCACTGACATTAAATGTACCATTAACCACTACCATATGGTTTTCATTATGTTTGTTGCCATTTGTTATGCCCAATAAGTTGAAAACTTTATTATATATTGATTTACTGCTATGAATGCCTGAAAACCCTTGTACTCTCAACACTATCATTGATTAGATATCAATTGTTTTTTATTCTCAGACCACAGAAAATATTAAACTGATTCTGGGTATAGCTGATACATGCTAAAGGACCTGACCCCAATTTTTCTGTTAAAGGCCTTTTAGCTTCAGTTTTAAGAACAATTTTGTTTCTTATGGTATTGTACCCTTCCTGACTAGGATTTCCACATTTTCATTTATTTGACTGGTAAACAGGACTAGACCAGTATTTCAGATAATTTGTAATTTGTAGAGATGTGGCTGCTATTCTTGATGTAAACAATGTCCATAAAAATGACTTAGGAATATATTATTTGGAAAATGAGTTGTACAGGTGGGTCATAAATTAAAGTGATTTAAAAAATATATATACCATTTAAAAGGATGAATGCTTTGTCCCATCTTGGACTCTTTGCATATCACTTTAATATGCCTCTATATTGTGGGATATAGAATGTCCAAAGAATTACTTACTGCAGATGAATTTGAAAGATAATTTTCTGATTATTTTCCTTTATTTCCCTCTGTTTTGAGATACCTATTTAATTATCTAAGACATAATTGAAAACAAAATGCTGTATCCCAGGTGCAGAAGTCTAATATAGCATATAAATATTAAAAATTTTAACCATTTTGACATTTTGTTTTTGTGTTTAGTCATTAAGCTTGTCCAACTCTTTTGTGATCCCATGAACTGTAGCTCACCAGGCTCCTCTGTCTATGGAATTTTTCAGGCAAGAATACTAAAGTAGGCTGCCATTTTTTTTCTCAAAGGGATCTTTCCGACTCATGAATCAAACTCATGCCTTCTGCTTGGCAGGTGGATTCTGAGCCACCTGGGAAGCCATTTTGACATACAGAACATTAAAAAGTTAATTAAATAATTAAACTAATATTAAATACTTTCTGAAAAATAAATGGGTGAATCTGAGTATTAGAATTTTTCTAAGCATTATTTTTCTATTAAAAGTGATAGTCTACACATGAGTGAACTACACAGAAATAATAAATATCTATACAGACTTTTGTTTCTCATTCTATACGAAAATTAGGGATGTTGAGTATTTTGTCAGCCTAAACTTTGAAGTCAGGGAAACCTGATTTTGAAACAAACTTTTACATGAATTTACTACCTGTTGAAGAAGGAACATTAATTTCCTTACCTGAATTGAGGATTAAATGAGATTATGGGATATGAGAAGTTCCTGGTACACAGTATATAATAAAGGCAAAAAACTGTCAATTATTTCATGAGATTTACACTAATGATGGCCTAAGCATCTAACTTTATCTACCTTCCTGAATGAGCTGATTAATAGATAAAAATAATGTGATTGCTAAGAAAATAGCTGAAGTTTCCTCATTTAGAAATGATAAACAAGTAATTGCCACATGGCATTTAAAATTAATTAAATTGTATTCCTTTGGCTATTTGTGTGTGTATGTGTGTGTGTGTGTGTGTGTGTGTGTGTGTGTAGATTTCAGTTGGGGCTTTCAGTTCAGTTCACTTCAATCGCTCAGTCGTGTCCAACTCTTTGTGACCCCATGAATCGCAGCACTCCAGGCCTCCCTGTCCATCACCAACTCCTGGAGTTCCCTCAGACTCACGTCCATCGAGTCCGTGATGCCATCCAGCCATCTCATCCTCAGTCGTCCCCTTCTCCTCCTGCCCCCAATCCCTCCCAGCATCAGGGTCTTTTCCAATGAGTCAGCTCTTTGCATTAGGTGGCCAAAGTACTGGAGTTTCAGCTTTAGCATCATTCCTTCCAAAGAAATCCCAGGGCTGGGGCTTTAGGACAGTGCTTTTCAAAATTTCAATGTACATGTGAATCATCTGGAAAGGTTGTAAAAATTCAGATTCTGGTTCAGTAGGTCTGGAGTAGGGTCTGAGATTCTGAATTTCAGAAAGCTTACTGGTGATGCTGAAGCTACTCGATTATGGTGTGTGTGTGTGCATGTGTGCTGGTACTTAGTGTAGTGAGGTGATAGACTGTAGATGCTACATAATAAATACCCTTTTGTTCTTTCCTATTATATGCTTCCATAGGACCCTGAGTGTACACTCTCAAAATTATTTGTTTCTGGTATTAAAATGTTTTAATTTTTTTACCTCCTTCCATATACTATAAGCTCCTGAAAGTATGTCTTCTTTTACTTGTGTCCAAGAACAGCATCCTGCCTGGAGCTTGGCAAGGAGTATCCATCTGGTTAGTGCTGGTAAGCTACATGCCAAACATGAAGCCCATGGCTGAAAAGATAATCCACAGATTGAAAGGTTCTACATAATGGCTGGGTTACAAAATAATTTTGCAAAATAGACTGCTTCTCCATTACCCATGCTGCTGCTGCTGCTAAGTCGCTTCAGTTGTGTCTGACTCTGTGCGACCCCATAGATGGCAGCACACCAGGCTTCCCTGTCCCTGGGATTCCCAGGCAAGAACACTGGAGTGGGGTGCCATTTCCTTCTCCAATGCATGAAAGTGAAAAATGAAAGTGAAGTCGCTCAGTTGTGCCGGACTCCTAGCGACCTCATGGACTGCAGCCTACCAGGCTCCTACACCCATGGGATTTTCCAGGCAAGAGTGGAGTGCCATTGCCTTCTCCATCCATTACCCATAGGTTTAGTTTAATTTCCTCCCCCAGAAATGTGTGTATGTGCATGTGTCCAGTGGTCATAGACAGAGCTAGTGTTTTAAAGACATGTATTATTCTGGAAATTAGATACAATATAACTAAATTTACTACTTTATAAATTTACTTTGACATTGATTCAAGAAGAGAATAACTGAATACAAAGTCAAATGAAGGCTAGGTCACTAAGTTTCTTTAAGGCCAAGATGCGGCCAAGGTGGAGTTTCGAAAAGATACAGTTTTGTATACTGGAAATTTCTAATTGAGTAGGTTTTAAGAGTTTTCACCACACACACACAAACACAAATGCGTGTACACACACACACATGCAAAAATGGTAACGGTGCAAGATGATGGATGTGTGAGTAAACTTGGTTGTGGTGATAGTTTTACAATGTATACTTATATCAAACCATCACCTTTTCTGTCAGTAATGTGTCATAATAGATTAGCTTGCATTTTCTGAGATTTTTATATAAACAGAAGCATGTAATATATGCTCTTTTGTCTGAATTCTTTCAGTCAGCAAAATTATTTTGAGACTCATCCATGTCATTGTGTGTATCAATAATTTGTTTCTTCCTAAATGGAGCAGAATTCCATCTAAAGAAGAGAACGTTTACATTTTGAAGTAGATGCTATTCAGGCTTTCATGTCTCTGCAGGATGTGTGGAAAGATAAAATTATGAGCTATCAGTTATGAGTGTGTGGTTAAGAACAGAGGTGGATGATAGATATAAAATGTTGCCTTTCTAGTGTTTCACAAGCAAACTTTAATTATTTTATATATGGGTATTAAGGTATGCATTCATTTTATGTGAAAATAGCATATACAGTATTCATATGAGCTAACTTTAGCCTATCAAGTCTAGCTAACTCATGCTCTCAGTAGATCCTTACAGTAACAGTGCATTAATGGGGACTGGGATTGAGAACATTAATGTTGGTTTGTGTCTCTTGGAGTTTTCTGCACTTCTTGTGCAGTCCTTCATAAAGGGTTACTTACGCAGGAAGAGATGCACATTGAAAGAGGGACAGAAATTTCAGATTGCTCGCGTCTATTTTATCAGATTACTATTTTGAACGCCTTCAGTTTTTCTTTTTCTCACTGTCTCTGGGCCACTTTTCTAGCATCAGTTCATAACGCAGAAACTGAGTATGTGTGACTCTGGTCAGCTTCAGGCAAACACACATGGCCACATTCAGCAATTCTTGCCTTCTGCCGCTCAGGGTTAATCTTAGTGAAGGAATCTGGAACAGGGAGATAAACATAGAATCATAGTGGTACTGTTTTCAGTCAACTCTCAAATATCACAAATATTAACATGTAATTAATACTAACAGGAGAATATAAAGGAATATGAGATTGGAGTAGATATTTCTTAACTTTCCATTATGAAACATTTTAGTTTATATATATACATTTAAGAGAAAATATAAATATGGCACAGTGGTGAAGAATCCAACTGCCAATGCAGGAGACACAGTTTTGATCCCTGGGTCAGGAGGATCCCTGGAGGAGGAAGTGGCTTGCTGTTCTCTTGCCTGGAGAATTCCATGGACAGAAGAACCTGGTGGGCTATACCCCATGGGGTCACAAAAGTCAGACACAGCTTAGAGAATAAACAATAACACCAACAGAAATATTCTTAAGTTTCTAATGTAAACTTTTCATGAATTTGATTATTATATTATATATATTTACATATAAATATGTCAATAATAATTTTAAGGTTATTTGGAAATTTTACCAAGAACTGAAAAATCTTTAGAGTTTGGGAAGTTTGCTTTTTTGTTGTGTTTTTGTCATTTTCCTTGAGTCCCTTATCTCAAGTATCTGAACAGAATGCCATATTAGGGGATTGATTGCATTTCACATATTTAAGGTGAAGGAACTCAGAAGTTTTTACTATTACTTTTATTACTTTAGATAGATGAGGAGTATGAAAGGGTAGTTATCCTTAGTTAATCTTAGGGAATTAAATCTATCTAAGTAAAACCAATTGCAAATGATTTTTTATCTTGGGCTATGGGCCTTTGTTCTGCAATAATGGCAGCCATTTAAAGTAAATTGTCCATTAAAGTACCACTCTGGCTTTTGACAAATTGCATCCAACTGTTTTCTTCCTCCAGGGAAACACAAACCTGAAAACGGTGGTTTTATATTTTCTGCTTGACATATAGGTTGCCTGAACTAGCGGGCTAAAATGCTTTTAGGTGCTCTGTAAGACAACTCAAAGAGGTTATATATGGTCCAGTAGAGTCCAAGTGAAGATATTGAATGCTAGCAACTTATCTTGTGTTATGACAAATAATTGGTCATGCTCTTATATCATTTATCATTTTAAAAACAGTTCTTACTTTTTAATCATGTAATATAAGAACAATGGAACAGAACTGACAAAACCTATAAATCCTATTTTTGGCTAAAAAACATCAAACCATACAAAAATAATTCAAATGACTGGTAAGGTAAAATTGAACACACTGCTCTCGTAGGCAGACACCATCTTACTTTCAGGTGACAAAAGTTCAAGGTGCTAAATATAAATGAGCAAAAAGTCAATTTTATAGAAAAGCCTTCTCTCAAAAAGTAAATAAGCTGTAGTAAAAAAGATGTGGGCTTCCTAGATGGCACTAGTGGTAAAGAACCCACCTGCCTCTGCGGGAGATAGACACGGTGGGTTCAATCCTGGGTTGGGAAGATCCCCTGGAGGAGGGCATGGCAACCCACTCTAGTATTCTTACCTGAAGAATCCCATGGACAGAAGATCCTGGCAGGCTACAGCCTATAGGGTCACAAAGAGTTGGACATGAATGAAGTGACTTAGTACACACACAGTTAAAGATTCAAAGATAACTATACAACTGTGGTTTAGATGTTAATGGAATGAAGTATTCTATTGTCTTTTAAGCTTAGATTATTTTAGCTATGAAAAAACAATAATGAAGTGTTTTTAGAAGTAAAAATGGTTATAATTGTCTATCTTTACAGAATATAATAAAAAAATAAACATTGCCCGTGCTTCTAAAACAAGTTATTCACTTTAGCTTTGATGATCAATATGTTGTGGTCATATAATTTATGAGTAAAAATCTTTGATTGTGAACTAAAATTTCTAACTCGCAAATACAAAAAAATGTGAGTTATGCTAAAGTAACTGAAAGTTGTTTAATGCTTTGACTTTAGGCACAATTTTCTAGTCTACAACATTTTGTGGAAGGAATAAAATTCATTATCTCAGACTGGATCAATACATTGTCTGGAAAGTTCTGAGTAGTGTCAATTTCCTTGACTTTCACAACTTTGACACTTTGGAAGATGATGTGGTGGTTTAGTTGCTAAGTCATGTCCGACTCTTGGGACCCCATGTACTGTAGCTTGCCAGGCTGGAAGATGATAGGTCTGTTATTTTGTAGACTGTTTCTGAATTTGGGTTTGTCTGAGGTTCCGATTGATTAGATACTAGTTATGCATATTTTGGAAGAATATCACAGAAATGATATTATATTCCAGTCAGGAGGCACATTATTTCAATTTGTCTCTCAATATTCATAGTGTTAACTTTGACTATGTATTTAAATCATGTCTGCCAGGTTTATCCACTGTAGAATTAACTCATCTAACTTTTATAATGATTAAGAACTTTATGAAAGGGTATTTTTGAGACTATGTAAATATTCCCATTTTTGCTAAAGTTTTGAAACATTCATTTATTTGTTTAGAATAGTTCAGTTCATTTCAGTCACTCAGTCGTGTTTGACACTTAGCGACCTCATGAATTGCAGCACGCCAGGCCTCCCTGTCCATCACCAACTCCTGGAGTTCACCCAAACTCACATCCATGGAGTCAGTGATACCATCCAGCCATCTCATCCTCTGTTGTCCCCTTCTCTTCCTGCCCCCATTCCCTCCCAGCATCAGAGTCTTTCCCAATGATTCAAATCTTCACATGAGGTGGCCAAAGTTTGGAGTTTCAGTGTTAGCATCAGTTCT
>SJXQ01003598.1:116532-128998 GCA_006408695.1 Aepyceros melampus | reverse complement strand
ATGTGTATAAGAGACAGGATCCAACCAGTCCATTCTGAAGGAGATCAACCCTGGGATTTCTTTGGAAGGAATGATGCTAAAACTGAAGCTCCAGTACTTTGGCCACCTCATGCGAAGAGTTGACTCATTGGAAAAGACCCTGATGCTGGGAGGGATTGGGGGCAGGAGGAGAAGGGGACGACCGAGGATGAGATGGCTGGATGGCATCATGGACTCAATGGACGTGAGTCTGAGTGAACTCCGGGGGTTGGTGATGGACAGGGAGGCCTGGCGTGCTGCGATTCATGGGGTCACGACTGAGCGACTGAACTGAACTGAACTGAACTGAGTGAAGTTACTGATTCAGGCAAGAATTACTAAATAGTGTTAAAAACATTAAGAGAATGGATGATAAGAAAATGAACACTCATATTACTACCTGTCACAAGATCAGCCTATTAACCTAGTGATCAAAGTTAGCATCACTAACAGTGGTGTGAACAGGAATTATGTATTTCCTCACATTGCACAACAAAAAACACATATCATCCATGATAAATTCTTATCAAAAATGTTCAGTTTGTATCTCAGTCCAGTCTCTATATCTAATTTCCAGTTTCTGGGAAATACAAAGGTAGAAAAACAAGCTGAACATACTCCAAAGAAGCGATCAGACGAGTCCAAAGATAAGGTATTTTATAACAAAAAGGCAAGGTAATATCTGATTAAAGGACTGTTTGCTTTAGATTACAATAAATTTTAAGGAAAATAATCAGATGCAATGCATGATTCCAGATTTAAATTAACCCAGTTGTCCCTAAATTGTGATTGACATCTTGTTTGTTCAAACTAGGATTTATTAACAGTAATTTTGTTAGGAGTGATCATATTGTTTTGACTACATAAGAAAAAGTTTTTCTATTTTACAGCTGTATATAAAGGATTTAGAGAGAAAATATGATGCTGTTTGTAATTTACTTGAAAATACTTCAGCTTAGGACTTCTCTGGTGGCTCAGTGGTGAAGAATCCACCTGCCAATGCAAGGACATGGGTTTGATTCCTGGTTGAGGAAGATCCCACATGCCGCAGGACAAATACTGAGCCCACATGCCACAACTGCTGAAACCTGTGCTCAGCAATGAGAAGCCCACACATCGCAACTAAAGAGCAGCCCCCACTCGCCACCACAGCAGAAATGCCCGTGCACCAGTGAACACACAGCACAGCCAAATAAATGAATAAAATTATTTAAGGAAAGAAGAAAAAAATACTTCAGCATAAAAAGAGTGAAAAGGTAAAATGGGAACTTCCTAGACTGAGCCAGCAGTTAAGACTCGCACTTCCACTGCAGGGAGCACAGGTTCAATCCCTGGTTGGGGAACTAAGATCCTGCGTGCTGTAAGATGCAGCCAAAAAGTATTTTAAATTTTTTTTAATTTATTTTTGTTAAAGTGAATTTAAAGGAAAAAAATTTTAATCTATACTAAAAGAGACAAAAGACGCTGGATACTGAGACTTTGCCAGATACAATACAAATCATGTCAAAATGACACAATTTTGAGCTTAAATCAAACTTCACTAAATGAACTCACCACTTAAAAAATACAATTGTTAAATGCTATATATGATAAAGTTCACATACAACTATCTGAATTTAAAGAGTTACAACAGACAGAGCCTACCAAGCCTTTAGGATCACAGGGTCTGAGTTCCTCAATGCTCCAGAGGGACAGGAGTGAGAATGCAGGGTCTGGTCTGGGGCACACATAGGCTGATCCAGTGTTGCTCCAACCTCCTTGGGGCAGGAGTTAGTTTTGACCTAACCCAGACCTTGCAAGATTTCTCTAGACCATTCCAAAAGAAATGGAACTCCCTGTAACCACTCCATCTACACACACACACACACACACACACGCTTCACATTCATACCACAATGCAAGTTTCTCAACTCTACACCTTATGCACACTTCCCAATGTCCACAATCTTTACCATATATGGTCTTAAAATATAGGCTATTTTAATATAAAGACTATTTACCATTGAGTAAAACAGCAGTTTGTATGGGCAGGTATATAATAATGATAGCCATGTGCTTAAAAAAAAAAAAACCTCCTATGTCATATCTTGAAAAGAGCACAGCAACCCACTCCAGTATTCTTGCCTGGAGAATCCCCTGGACAGGGGAGCCTGATGGGGTCCACAGGTTCGCAAAGAGTCAGATGTGACTGAAGCGACTTAGCAAGCACACATGACATACATTAACTCACTCAATCACTTATTCAACAAGCATCAACTAAATGGGCCAAGTACTTGTTCTAGGCCAAGAAGTAAACTAAGCAACCAGATAAAGAAGTGACTGAGCCACAGCTCCTTAATTTAACTCAAACTAATTCAACTACACTCACTAAGCCTCAAAGTGAAAAAGAGCAAGAGAAACAGACAAACAGTGAAGGAAACATAGACAAGTGATTCCACTTGCTTCCATTCAAGTTAATATAGTGTTTCTCCATGTAAGGTCCCTAGATACCAGCATCAGCTTCATCTAGGAACTTGTTAAAATACAAATTCTCTGGCCTACTTGTTAAAAATGCACATTCCCAGGCCTACTGATTTAGAAACTGGGGAGTAGAACCCAGTAACTTGTGTTTTAACAAGGCCTCCGAGTAATTCTGGGGCTTCCCAGGTGGCGCTAGCGGTGAAGAACCCGCCTGCCAATGCAGGTAGACTTAAGAGACACAGGTTGAACCTCTGGGTCAGGAAGATCCCCTGTAGCAGGGTATGGCAACCCACTCCAGTATTCTTGCTTGGAGAATCCCCTGGACAGGAGCCTGGCAGGTTGCAGTCCTTAGGGTCACACAGAGTTAGACATGACTGAAGCAACTTAGCACACACGCACACCAAGTAATTCTGATGTACAGCTAATGTTCTGAGAACAAATGAGTTAAGCCCCTAAATAAGACATGAATCTGCTCTTCCTTCTCTTGATCGAAGTTTCAGAATACTTCTAATATGTAAGCCTCTCATTATGCTGAGACCTGGATTCAATCCTGGGTGGGGAAGATCCCTTGGAGAAGGGAATGGCAGCTACTCCAGTATTCTTGCCTAGAGAATCGCCATGAACAGAGGAGCCTTGCAGGCTACAGTCCATGGGGTTACAAAAAGTTAGACACGACTGAGTGACTAACATACACACACACACAAACACACACACACACACACACAATGCTGAATGAGACTCTGATGCTCAAAGATGTGAATTACCACCCACCACTGCCCCTAAATACATGCCAACTGCATCATTTGAACCTCAACAGGAAAAACCATGATCTGTTTCAACAAAGAAGAAAGACTAGCTGTGCTGGAGTTAAAGAAAGGAAGTACATGGCTCTCTAACAAGATAACTACTTCCCCCTGGTATTCTCAAAGATAATTCTGCCATAGTGAATTTCAATTTACCCACTGACTTTAGAGCCGAGCTTTGAGAAAAGGCTTATAACTAGAATTACAAGAGCCACAAGAACTTTAGAGAAAGCCAGACTTCCTTATATGGCCACTTTCAGGGCACTCCTGCTCCTAGCAATCCCTAATTGTTTACTTTGGGACAAAGGGGGTGGAACTCTGGTATGACAGAAAGAAAGCAGATTCAGAAGTTAACAGATGTGAAATTGAATTGTTACTGTGAGGCCTAAGGCAAGCCACTTAACCTGTATGAGCCTCATTTTCATCCTATATAAAATAAAAATAATAACACACAACTCAAAGGATTACTGTGAAGATTAAACATAACTAAAGTACCAGGAACACAAGAGAAGACTCCACACATGGACATCACCAGATGGTCAACACTGAAATCAGACTGATTATATTCTTTGCAGCCAAAGATGGAGAAGCTCTATACAGTCAACAAAAACAAGACCAGAAGCTGACTATGGCTCAGATCATGAACTCCTTATTACCAAATTCAGACTTAAATTGAAGAAAGTAGGGAAAACCACTAGACCATTCAGGTATGACCTAAATCAAATCCCTTATGATTCTACAGTGGAAGTGAGAAATAGATTTAAGGGCCTAGATCTGACTAGATAGAGTGCCTGATGAACTACGGACGGAGATTCATGACATTGTACAGAAGACAGAGATCAAGACCATCCCCGTGGCAAAGAAATGGAAAAAAGCAAAATGGCTGTCTGGGGAGGCCTTACAAATAGCTATGAAAAGAAGAGAAGCAAAAAGCAAAGGAGAAAAGGAAAGATATAAGCATCTGAATGCAGAGCTCCAAAGAATAGCAAGAAGAGATAAGAAAGCCTTCTTCAGCGATCAATGCAAAGAAATAGAGGAAAAGAACAGAATGGGAAAAACTAGAGATCTCTTCAAGAAAATTAGAGACACCAAGAGAACATTTCATGCAAGGATGGGCTCGATAAAGGACAGAAATGGTCTGGACCTAACAGAAGCAGAAGATATTAAGAAGAGGTGGCAAGAATACACGGAAGAACTGTACAAAAAAGATCTTCATGACCCAGATAATCATGATGATGTGTTGACTAATCTAGAGCCAGACATCTTGGAATGTGAAGTCAAGTGGGCCTTAGAAAGCATCACTACGAACAAAGCTAGTGGAGGTGATGGAATTCCAGTTGAGCTGTTTCAAATCCTGAAAGATGATGCTGTGAAAGTGCTGCACTCAATATGCCAGCAAATCTGGAAAACTCAGCAGTGGCCACAGGACTGGAAAAGGTCAGTTTTCATTCCAATTCCAAAGAAAGGCAATGCCAAAGAATGCTCAAACTACCGCACAATTGCACTCATCTCACATGCTAGTAAAGTAATGCTCAAAATTCTCCAAGCCAGACTTCAGCAATATGTGAACCGTGAACTCCCTGATGTTCAAGCTGGTTTTAGAAAAGGCAGAGGAACCAGAGATCAAATTGCCAACATCCGCTGGATCATGGAAAAAGCAAGAGAGTTCCAGAAAAACATCTATTTCTGCTTTATTGACTATGCCAAAGCCTTTGACTGTGTGGATCACAATAAACTGTGGAAAATTCTGAAAGAGATGGGAATACCAGACCACCTGACCTGCCTCTTGAGAAATCTGTATGCAGGTCAGGAAGCAACAGTTAGAACTGGACATGGAACAACAGACTGGTTCCAAATAGGAAAAGGAGTACGTCAAGGCTGTATATTGTCACCCTGCTTATTTAACTTATATGCAGAGTACATCATGAGAAACGCTGGACTGGAAGAAACACAAGCTGGAATCAAGATTGCTGGGAGAAATATCAATAACCTCAGATATGCAGATGACACCACCCTTATGGCAGAAAGTGAAGAGGAGCTAAAAAGCCTCTTGTTGAAAGTGAAAGAGGAGAGTGAAAAAGTTGGCTTAAAGCTCAACATTCAGAAAACGAAGATCATGGCATCTGGCCCCATCACTTCATGGGAAATAGATGGGGAAACAGTAGAAACAGTGTCAGACTTTGTTTTTTTGGGCTCCAAAATCACTGCAGATGGTGACTGCAGCCATGAAATTAAAAGGCGCTTACTCCTTGGAAGAAAAGTTATGACCAACCTAGATAGTATATTCAAAAGCAGAGACATTACTTTGCCGACTAAGGTCCGTCTAGTCAAGGCTATGGTTTTTCCTGTGGTCATGTATGGATGTGAGAGTTGGACTATGAAGAAGGCTGAGTGCCGAAGAATTGATGCCTTTGAAGTGTGGTGTTGGAGAAGACTCTTGAGAGTCCCTTGGACTGCAAGAAGATCCAACTGGTCCATTCTGAAGGAGATCAACCCTGGGATTTCTTTGGAAGGAATGATACTAAAGCTGAAGCTCCAGTACTTTGGCCACTTCATGCAAAGAGTTGACTCATTGGAAAAGACTCTGATGCTGGGAGGGATTGGGGGCAGGAGCAAAAGGGGACGACAGAGGATGAGATGGCTGGATGGCATCACGGACTCGATGGACGTGAATCTGAGTGAACTCCGGGAGGTGGTGATGGACAGGGAGGCCTGGCGTGCTGCGATTCATGGGGTCACAAAGAGTCGGACACAACTGAGCGACTGAACTGAACTCAACTGAACTGAAAGTACCAGAAAGAGTCCCTAATGTATAATGCATGCTCAAGGAATGTCAGCTCTCCACTCCACCCCATCTGCACACCAGTCCCAAGATTGTGATATCAAGATGAGGTAAGTGAGGTGGAGAGTGATGAAGCTCTTCACAGAATTATAGGACATCCCACTAGAACATCAAAATCTCCTATTTCTTGAGTGTTTCAGCTAAATAGTAAAGAGCTAGAAACAAATAGTGAAATATCCTTTGCAAAACATTCATTTACAGAATTTTCTTGGCTCTTCCTAATCATCAGGGATATCCACTTCAGACTATACAACTGTAGACAGTTCCCAATACCTAATGGCCTGGCACACTAGGTGCAGTGTGCCCTCTGCTGTGGAGAGCTGAGGGCTGCATACCACTTTCACTATGTGACCCTGAATAGAAATTTTATAAACAACAACAGAAACAGAGACAAGGGACTTAGAAGCCAGTTGATCTGCATTGTTCAGCTGAAAAAAAACCAGGCTCAAAGAGGTCAAGTGGCTTGGCCAAGGTTACAAGTCAGATGCAAACCTGGAATTTTTAATTATCTTTTCAATTTGGCATATTGAGATAACTAAAATAATAGCATCATAAAAGCCATGCAAACATGATCTCAAAAAGGGAAAATACCTCTAGTCACACACAGCAGTTCTCTCTACAATATGGGCCTATTTCAAGAGATATTCCAAGAGATATTTCCCTCCTTCACCTTGTAGAAGATAAAGAGATCCATGAGAATGGGTAGACAGGAAGAAACAAAGGGAACATCCTTTAAATAGTTTATTGTGGCAACAATAACTATGTGGACTTTAAAACTGCTCAAAAATAAAATTTACATCCAAAAAAGCCTGTAAGAACATCACACCTATTAGAGGCAGTTTTGGTGGCAACTTGGAGAAAGGGGGTGGGGGGCATACACAGAACACCTATTCTGGGTGTGGTACTGTGTTGGTACTTGACACAGATCACCTTACCATCCTCCCCATCACCCTCTGGGGGCATGTGCATTACACCAATCCTATAAATAAGGATACAAAAGCTCAGAGAGGTCAGATAACTTGCCTAAGGTAATATAACTAATAAATAAAAGCAAAATACAATTCTTCTTCATGTGCGTTTTTCACTACCCAATCCTACCTCTCACAAAATCCAGTCTGCTTTTTTCACTGTAACACACTATTGCAGATAGGGCTGGCTACAAACTTCAGCCCTCAGCAGGGGGCACTAGGGTATCTTTCTCCTAGATTTGCAAAATGAAGTACACATTCCCACCCATAAACTAACAGTTTTACTGAAGAACATGGTCTTTTCACTGACTTCACTCAGTAATTGTTACTATATTGTTTTCAATACATTTAATTAGGCTACTTATATAAAAAGAAAACAATGTTGACTCTTACTCAGTAGGCTTTAGTTTTAGAAAAATTGGTTTATAGTTGATTTAATTTACATATCCAGATATACAATAACAACAGAATTTTACTAAAATACACAGGGCAAAAAACAGGCACACTTCAAGGTACCTTGAAAGAGGGCTCTCTGGTGTCCAGTTCTAGACCAGAGACATTGAAATGAGATAAGACTTCCTTTCCTCCATTTGATGTGTGTATCCTGCAATAATTTTGGATTTATGGCATGACAATCTGTTCAGTTCAGTTCAGTCGCTCAGTCGTGTCTGACTCTTTGTGACCCCATGAATTGCAGCACGCCAGACCTCCCTGTCCATCACCAACTCCCGGAGTTCACTCAAACTCATGTCCATCGAGTCGGTGATGCCATACAGCCATCTCATCCTCCGTAGTCCCCTTCTCCTCCTGCCCCCAATTCCTCCCAGCATCAGAGTCTTTTCCAACGAGTGAACTCTTCACAAGAGGTGGCCAAAGTACTGGAGTTTCAGCTTTAGCATCAGTCCTTCCAAAGAACACCCAGTACTGATCCCTTTAGAATGGACTGGTTGGACCTCCTTGCAGTCCAAGGGACTCTCAAGAGTCTTCTCCAACACCACACTTCAAAGGCATCAATTCTTCGGTGCTCAGCTTTCTTCATAGTCCAACTTTCACATCCATACATGACTACTGGAAAAACCATAGCCTTGACTAGATGGACCTTTGTTAGCAAAGTAATGTCTCTGCTTTTGAATATGCTAGCTAGGCTGGTCATAACTTTCCTTCCAAGGAGTAAGGGTCTTTTAATTTCATGGCTGCAATCACCATCTGCAGTGATTTTGGAACCCAAAAAAATAAAGTCTTTCACTGTTTCCACTGTTTCCCCATCTATTTCCCATGAAATGATAGGACCAGATGCCACGATCTTAGTTTTCTGAATGTTCAGCTTTAAGCCACCTTTGTCACTCTCGTCTTTCACCTTCATCAAAATGCTTTTTATTTCCTCTTCAGTTTCTGCTGTAAGGGTGGTGTCATCTGCATATCTGAGGTTATTGATATTTCTCCCGGCAATCTGATTCCAGCTTGTGCTTCTTCCAGCCCAGTGTTTCTCATGATGTATTCTGCGTAAAAGTTAAATAAGCAGCAGGGTGACAATATACAGCCTTGACATACTCCTTTTCCTATTTGGAACTAGAGTTCCTAAATGGAGACTTACATTGTTTCTGGGCAAGATGGACCTCCCCTGAAGGGGTAGACACCTTCACAGCAGAAGGACACAACTTCCAGAAGGAACCAAAATCTGAAAGGATGGTGGGGTTTTGCCAGGTCCTGTGCAGCTGTCCCTCACCCAGGAGGAGCCCGCGAGCTGGGACTAGACAGGAGAGCAAGCTATATCTTATGAATCAGATCATGAGTGACTCTTGGCTTATTTTCACTTGATTATGTCAGATCATTTCAAGAATCCTTTGAATGTTCCATTGTTGCAGCAAAAACAGAAATGACTGAACAGCCTTTGGTACATACCAAACAGGCCTGCAAGATTTAAACAATCTTGGTTATTCTTTAGCTATTACACTAACAAACACTTATAGCTAGATTTGCCCTTGACAAAGCTAAACAAAACTAATCACTCTGATTCTATATGTATTGTACTTGGCACCTGACATTCTTCTTCCTCCTACACTGTCTTGCAGCATTCTACATTTTCAAAAAGGCCATGGGCTAGATAATTTCAGTGACACCAGTCCTGGTTGCTGAGTTGCCTAAAGCCAGCTGTGGCCATTATGAAAATTTGCAGAAGGAAAAAAAAAAATACAAGACCTTCAGAATGATATAAAACTCCCTATTCCTGAGGGAATGTCCTTCCCTCCCCACAGGGATGCTCCCTTCATTGCCAATCATAGAAGGTCTAGTTTATTTTAACAAGGAAGGTGGATGTTTGCTCAGAGATACCCTTCAAATCAAATCATCCTTCTATGTAACAAGATGTGGCATATTTTCAAACATCTTTCTATGCATATTAATAAGAACTGTATTCTTTCCTTCTACATATTATTTGTAACCTGCTCTTAGTCTCAAAGAAGAAACTCTTAGATAACAATTATTTACTTAAAGGTAAAATAAACTGGGAAGGGAATAAAAGGATATGAGAGAGTCCACTGTGGAAAAAAGTTTGGCTATCCAACTTCCTACACCTACAAACAGATTGTTAGAAAGGCAAGAACACGGCAGCTACCATAGTGCCCCTCTACAAGACAGATACTTTATAATTATTAAATAAATGCAGTTCAAATCTTCTAAATGTGGTTTCCCACATTTCTGTGTATAAGGACCTCTTGTTAATGTTAAATTCTCATAGACATTTTATATATCAAGCTAGTGCTTGAGAAAATATAAGAGAAGCTATCATAAACTCAATAATGGCATAAAAAATATCACAACAGCATCTAATTATATTTTTAATAGTACATACTTGGTTGGAAAATGGGTACAGTAAAATTTTACAGTGCTCAGGAAGCCTCCTTTCCCCTAACCAAGGATTTTGGACCCCAAAAGGAAAATCATATTCTAAATTACCAAGATCCTATGACATCATATATTCTGTACTCTAATATTAAAACAAAGGTAAAGATATCCTGCCCTTCCAGTTCAGTCAGTTCAGTCACTCAGTCGTGTCCGACTCTTTGTGACCTCATGAACCACAGCACGCCAGGCCTCCCTGTCCATCACCAACTCCCAGAGTCCACCCAAACCCATGTCCATTGTGTCGGTGATGCCATCCAACCATCTCATCCTCTGTCGTCCCCTTCTCCTCCAGCCCTCAATCTTTCCCAGCATCAGGGTCTTTTCAAATGAGTCAGCTCTCCACATCAGGTGGTCAAAGTATTGGAGTTTCAGCTTCAACATCAGTCCCTCCAATGAACACCCAGGACTAATCTCCTTTAAGATGGACTGGTTGGATCTCCTTGCAGTCAAAAGAATTCTCAAGAGTCTTCTCCAACACCACAGTTCAAAAGCATCAATTTTTTTGCACTCAGCATTCTTTATAGTCCAACTCTCACATCCATACATGACTACTGGAAAAACCACAGCCTTGACTAGATGGACCTTTGTTGGCAAAGTAATGTCTCTGCTTTTTAATATGCTGTCTTTATGTCCTGCCCTTTAGAAGACCCAAAACATTCCAGTAAATCAATACATGTTTTATCAAAGAATAGTCAAGTGTTCCAGCAGAGCAAGATTCCGGTATCATCTGTTGGCTAAATAATTCTGTGACAGCACCACACAGTCAATAACTTACTGTGGCTTCAGGAAGCTATATGCCACTAGAATTACCAGACCACAGCCTAAGCTCTCAAGTTTGAAATTATCTATTTAAATTTTAGGAAATATTACATCATCAGAGGGCACTATTGTATAAGCAATAATGTGGGAGAACTGTTAAATTTTAAATATTAGAGTCATAAAATTTTAGGACAGGAAGGGAACTTAAATCTCAAGTCCTAAGTCTGAAATGAAAAAAAACCTGAGTTACAGAGATGTCAATTATTTTAAATCTTTCTTTTCAAACAAAGATATATTCACATAGTTTAATATCAGAGTTCAAAATACATGTTAAAGTCAGAATAGTGATTACTCTTTCAGGAGGAAGGTGACTCTAAAAGAGAATTAGAGGATTCTAGAATTAAGCTGGTGCATTTTTTCTTTACTTGTAAGATAATTAGGGCTTCCCTGGTAGCTCAGTGGTATAGAACCCACCTTACAATGCGGGAGACAAAAGAGATGTGGGTTCGATTCCTGGGTAAGGAAGATCCCCTGGAGGAGAGCATGGCAACCCACTCCAGTATTCTTGCCTGGAGAATCCCACGGACAGAGGAGCCTGGCAGGCTACAGTCCATGGGGTTACAAAGACTTGGACATGACTGAAGTGACTTAGCAAGATAATTAGCAAATAGATTTGTAAACACTTGAGACTACATTTAAGATACATTTTTTAATTTTATAATGTACATGGCCTGTATTTCTACCTCACTATGTTGTTCTTTAGTCACTAAGTCGTGTTCCACTCTTTTGCAACCCACATGTACTGTAGCCCACCAGGCTCCTCTGTCCATGGGATTTCCCTGGCAAAAATGGGTTGCCATTTCCTTCTCCAGGGCATCTTCCCAATCCAGGGATTAAGCCCGGGTCTCTTGCATTGCAGGCAGATTCTTTACCGTCTGAGCCACCAGGGAAGCTCCTATTTCACTATAGTCATATGTAAATTATACTAAATCACATCTATATTTAACTTCTCTTTCACTTAAAAATTGAGTACTCATTAAGTAACAGGAATTAGGAAAGAGAACTAAGATACAATTCCACTTCTCAAGTTTTTAATCTAAAAAAGTAATGAGCATAACTAACAAACAGTCACAAGATGGTAAGTTCTACATACAAAGTATTGTGGGAGCTGAGAGGTTACAGTCTGACCCAAGGGAATTATGGAAGGCTTCACTGAGGAAGTGATACCTGAGTTGAACTCTGAAGAGTAACAAGAATTTTTTCAAGTACAGAAAAGCGTGTCAAGCAAAGAGCATGATGAACTCTGCAGAACAAGCATATTCAGGAACTGCTGTTGTTTGTAGCAAAAGATACATATTTAAGAGATGATGAGATTAGTTACACCAGGCTAACACCTAAAATCTCCCTATAAAGAGAAACCTGAAATCTGAGACTGGCTCTCTAAACCAACAGTAAGTGAAATAGGTGCATGAGCAATAGAGCCTTAATGAGGCAGAAATTTTTGTCTGTTTTGTTCACTGCTAAATCCCCAGTGAGTAGAATAAGGTCTGGCACATGGTAGAAGATCAATGAATAGGGATTCCCCTAGAGATTCAGGGGTTAAGAATCTGCGCTCCCACTGCAGGAGTCCTGAGTTCAATCCATTGTCAGGGAACTAACATCCTGCTTGCCACACAATGCCACCAAGGCAGGGGGCGGGGGGGGGGGGGGGG
>SJXQ01003598.1:51166-116372 GCA_006408695.1 Aepyceros melampus | reverse complement strand
GGGTGGGGGGGAGGGGGGGGGGGGGGGGGGGGGGGGTCAATGAATATACATAGAATGAATGTATACATCCTAGTTCTGCAATTGGTATTAAAACAAACCCACGATAACTTCAGAGAAAAGCATGACTCAAAGCAATGAGAATGCAAATCAAAGTTCCCAGGGTCAAGTCTGTGCAGGTTCATTTATTGCAAGGGTCTGTTACTGCCTTTGGAAGAGTTACAGAATGCTGTTAGTCAGATGTACCTTTTGCCCAGACAAATCACATGTCTGAGGGAGAACCCAAACATAAAATCTAAACCTGACTCATAATAGTTTAGCTTTACTCAGGCAGCTGAGGAACCAGAACTGTATGCCCTCTGCTGGGAGGAGAAACAGGAAGATAAGTCCAAATTAATGCAGGCAAATCTGATTAGATGGGCAGGGGAAGGACTAATCAGCATTTTGCTGAAGTTCAGTTCAGTTCAGTTCAGTCGCTCAGTCGTGTCCAACTCTTTGCGACCCCATGAATCGCAGCACGCCAGGCCTCCCTGTCCATCACCAACTCCCGGAGTTCACTCAGACTCACGTCCATTGAGTCCGTGATGCCATCCACCCATCTCATCCTCGGTCGCCCCCTTCTCCTCCTGCCCCCAATCCCTCCCAGCATCAGGGTCTTTTCCAATGAGTCAACTCTTCGCATGAGGTGGCCAAAGTACTGGAGCTTCAGTTTTAGCATCATTCCTTCCAAAGAAATCCCAGGGTTCATCTCCTTCAGAATGGACTAGTTGGATCTCCTTTTGCTGAAGTATATAAGCTAAAAGGTCAGGGATGACTTTGAGACAGGGTTTTTGTTGTTCAGTCATTCATGGCGTCTGACTCTTTGCCACCCCATGGACTGCAGCACACCAGGCTTCCCTGTCCTTCACTGTTTCCTGGAGATTGCTCAATCTCATGTCCATTGAGTCAGGGATGTCATCCAACAATCTCATCCTCTGTTGTCCCCTTCTCCTCCTGCCTTCAATCTTTCCCAGCATCAGGGTCTTTTCCAATGAGTGGCTCTTCACATCAGATGACCAAAGTATTGGAGCTTCAGCTTTCAGTGAATGTTCAGGGTTGATTTCCTTTAGGATTGACTGGTTTGATCTCCTTGCAGTCAAAGGGACTCTCAAGAGTCTTCGTCAACACCACAGTTCAAAAGCATCAATTCTTCGGTGCTCAGCCTTCTTTATGGTCCAACTCTAACATCCATAAATGACTACTGGAAAAACCATAGATTTGACTATATGGACCTTTATTGGCAAAGTAATGTCTTTGTTTTTTAATGAGCTATCTAGGTTTGTCGTGTATTCTTGGGCTTCCCTTGTGGCTCAGCTGGTAAAGAATCTGCCTGCAATGCAGGAGACTTGGGTTTGATCCCTGGGTTGGGAAGACTCCCTGAAGAAGGGAAAGTCTATCCATACTTCAGTATTCTGGCCTGGAGAATTCCATGTACTGTACAGTCCATGGAGTTATAAAGAGTCAGACACGACTGAGAGACATTCACTTTCACTTCTTCCAAGGAGCAAGTGTCTTTTAATTTCAGGGATGCAGTCACCATCTGCAGTGATTTTGGAGGCCAAGAAAATAAAGTCTCTCACTGTTTCTACTTTTTCCCCATCTACTTCCCATGAAGAGACAGGGATGGAACTGGATGTCATGATCTTCCTTTTTTTAATGTTGAGTTTTAAACCAACTTTTTCATTCTCCTTTTTCACATTCATCAAGAGGCTCTTTAGTTCCTCTTCACTTTTTGCCATAAGGGTAGTATCATCTGCATATCTGAGGTTATTGATGTTTTTCCTGGCAACTTGATTCCGGCTTGTACTTCATCCAGCCTGGCATTTCACATGAGGTACGCTGCATATAAGTTAAATTAGTAGAGTGACAAGATACAGACTTGACATACTCCTTTCCCAGTTTGGAACCAGTCCGTTGTTCCATGTCTGGTTCTAACTGCTGCTTCATGACCTGCATACAGATTTCTCAGGAGGCAGGTAAGGCGGTCTGGTATTCCCATCTCTTAAGAGTTTTCCACAAGTGTTGTGATCCACACAGTCAAAGGCTTTAGTATAGTCAATGAAGCAGAAGTAGATGTTTTTCTGGAATTCTCTTGCTTTTACTATGATCCAACAGATAGATGTTGGCAATTTGTTCTCTGGTTCCTCTGCCTTTTCTAAATCCAGCTTGAACATCTGGAAGTTCTCAGTTTATGTACTGTTGAAGCCTAGCTTGGAGAATTTTGAGCATTACACCGCCAGCTTGAGAAATGAGTGCAATTGTGCAGTAGGTGTGACAGGGTTATAGTCACATTTTCTAGGGCTGTAAAGCACTTAAAGCTGTGGTTCTTGGCCAGTGCACAGCTATTTAACCTCAATGACAGCTTCCTATAAAATGTCTATCATACCAGCTCATTCAGCAGCATACTGCTGCTGCTGCTGCTGCTAAGCCGCTTCAGTCATGTCTGACTCTGTGTGACCCCATAGACAGCAGCCTACCAGGCTCCCCCATCCCTGGGATTCTCCAGGCAAGAACACTGGAGTGGGTTGCCATTTCTTTTTCCAATGCATGAAAGTGAAAAGTGAAAGTGAAGTCACTCAGTCGTGTTTGACTCTTAGCGACCCCATGGACTGCAGCCCACCAGGCTCCTCCGTCCATGGAATTTTCCAGGCAGGAGTACTGGAGTGGGGTGAGCAGTATACTAGTGTTCAGTAAATCAAATGCACTGCCAAATTGATTTGATCAATGTATAAGATACATTTTTCCAGCAAAGTGTTTACAAAGAAGAAACATGGGAGAGGTATAAGGTCCAAAGGCAAAAATTAATTAGAGGGAATAGTTAAGACTCTAGGTGGGAGGGGGATTAGTAATGCCTGGAGATTCTGAGGAGACATGAGAAAATGGTGCCAAAGATCCAGACAGAGGGATTTGATTTGGATAGGAGGAACCCTTCCTCTGTTGGGAAACAGATGGGCACAGAAGGAATTACATCTCTAGGTGGAGAAGGAGGAAACTGAAGGGGTTATAGCTAAAACACCTCTCACACAACAACAAAGTTGTTTATCATTGCAGTAGGGAGCAAGGCTATCTATTAAAGGAGAATAGAAGGGTACAGTGTAGCAATGATTTGAAGATAAAAGTACAGCATGGAAGAAGGAACTGATGGTCAGGCCTCCATTGGATCCCTGAGATTAGAGGCTAAATTTGCAGGCAAACTTCTTAGTTGCGGGATTGCTTCAGCAAACATCCACCACCCAGGATAGTAAAGAAGTTTAGTGGCTGGATAAAACCAGGATGAGGACTTCCTAAAGCTCTGTGACATAGTACACAAGAGACAAGAGAGTTGAGGTCATCCCTGATGTCCATGCAACCATGAATACCCAAAACCATGAGGTCCTCTCCTTCACAGGCAAATGCCACCAAAATGTCCTTGTTGAACTGTAACGGAATCTAAATTATGTTATATTTATTCCATTTTAAAAAGTGAAAATCTTGCTGGAACCCAAAGGCTGTCAGAAACTGCAAATAATGCTGAACCCTATAGAGTTAGCAAACCCTATACAGTCAGCCCTTCATATTCATGGGTGCAGAATCTACAGATACATAGAGCCAGTTGTACTATGCCATTGTACAGTATGATATATAAGGGCCCTAAGCATCCATGAATTTTGGTATCCTTACAGGGGTCCTGGAATTAATCCTCTGTGGATCCCAAGGGAACATATTCTATGTTTTTTTCCTATGTAACAAATGGACAGCATATACAGCATGAATATGCTGAACATAGCGATGATTCAGGTCCTGGAAGGACGGAGCAGAAGGTGTGAGATTTTATCACACTACTCACTCAGAACAGCATACAATTTAAAACTTATTGTTTATTTCTGGAATTTCCCATTTAATATTCTTGGACCAAAGTTGACTGCAAGTAACAAACTGTGGAAAGAAAAACTGCAGATAAGGGGGACAATATATAAACATTTCATTAATAATCTTTTAAAAATGATATAATATTATCAAACAAAACTTCACAGGTGTATATTCTCTTACTTTGTCAAATATGGTATGGCATATTACTAATATTTTCTTTCTTCATGATGGAAGAGATGAGGCTGGTAGCTAGTCAAATGTTACAGATAAAGACTCCCACCCCTAAAAAGATGAAACCATGCTTCTAAAGTTCAGGATACAGACCTGTGATACAAGTAATCTATAATCCAGTCTTCTGTATCCCCTCCTCTGAAGGAAGGTCCTCCTGCAGGGGGCCACGAGTACTTCCCAGATCTACACCTCTCCAACTAAGCAAAACCCCAGTTCTTACCCATATAGCACGATTTCTAAAATCCTCACAACTCCATTCACATCCTAGTACACTTATCTTCCCTCTCACGGATGGCATGCCCAGAATTGAGTGTTACGTGTAAAATGTGGTCTAATGAAGTGCCAGGCTCACCCATGGCTAGAAATCAATAACTCTGTGAGTATGTTTATAGATATAGCTCCACCAACACAGCCTACTTTAAATTGAGAGTCAGGGAAGGTGTTTTGGGTTGAACAGTCCCCCAAAATTCATGGTCTTCCTGGAACCTCAGAATGTGACTTTATTGGAAATTGGGTCATTACAAATATAATTAATTAAGATGAGGTCACGTTGGAGTAGGGTTGGCCCTTAATCAAATATAATTGGTATCTTTATAAGAAGAGAAGAAACAGAGACAGACACAGAGAGAAGGCTATGTGAAGACAGAGAAGGACTACAAAAGACAGACAACAACGTGATGACAGAGGACACTGGAATTATGCAGCTGCAAACCACTAAGGATTGCCAGCAACCACCAGAAGCCAGGAGAGAGATGGAACAGATTCTCCCTAGGAGAAACCAATCACACCAACACCCTGATTTTGAACTTCTGGCCTCCAAAACTGTTAGAAAATAAATGTGTGTTATTTTAAACCTCCCAGTTTGTTGTACTTTGTTACAGCAGCCTTAAAATACTAATAGAGATGGTCCTCCATGGAGGTGGCATTGAGAGTAAAGCCTGAAGGAGCCAGCCAGTGGAAGAACTCTGAAGAGAAGTGACAGAAAATACAAAGGCTCAGAGATTTGCATGTTGTTGAAACAGAAAGACTAGAGTCTCTCTAACATGGTGAACAAGGGGAAGCACTGTGGAATGGGATGAGGCTTAGGACTGGGTAGGCCACAGTATGGAACTTAAATTTAACATGAAGAGCAATGAGAAAGTCTTAAAGAGTTTTAAGACTTATTCTCATTTGTATTTTAAAGAGATCATTCTGGCTATACTGTAGAGACTGGCCTGTAGAATGAGATGACAAAAAAAAGGTGGGGGAGGGGAGAGTAAACAGAAGGCTACTGAAAGTTCCAGGTGAGAGATTATGGCAAAGCTAATAAGCCAGGTTTCTTTAGTCACTACATATATAACACATATAACATAATACACCACGTTCTAAAATCATAAAACACCCAGGAGAGATCACAATTTAGAAAAGGACCCAGTGTATGACATCAGTAGTATTTGCAAAACAGCAATAAACAAAAGGAAGTCTTCTGAACAGCTGTAAACACCACTATCATCTTTTAATAACTGATTCTGCACTGACTTTGTCCATTATAAATATAAGAACTCCAGTAAATGGTGAAAGAGTTCCAAGGCCATCAGGCTCCCAGTAGCACTTAATGGAAATTAACAAAGCAGATTTTACTTCTACCCTTTTTATTCAAAACCTATTTCAAGAAATTATACAAAGTGAGAATCTAATTGTTCTCAAACTTGACTGTCTCTGTTTCTCTCTGGTGAGATAAAAGACATCAGGGACCACAATATCTACCTAGTTACCTCTGGCAAAACAATAAACTACTGTTTCTTTAAGTAATACATACAAAGAAGATACTACTACACAATGCTAAAATACAATTCCTCCTGCCCCACAAAGATCTTCTGTGAATTAACACTGTAAGAACTGCTGAAACAGACAACTTACAGCATTCTCTCTTTAGAGATTGCTTAACATAAGTTTTTCTTATATTAACTAATACATGACTTTAAAGGTTTTTAGCATTCCAAATTAAACTTTACAATATGTCCACATGAAGATCCTCCACAAAAGAAGCAACTGAAGAAAGTAGCAGCAGTTTTCCTCCAGGGAACTCCAACATCCAATTTTCAGTCCCTGTGTCACTATAAAATGGGCTCTGCTGCTGCTAAGTAGCTTCAGTCGTGTCTGACTCTGTGCGACCCCATAAAGGGCAGCCCACCAGGCTTCCCCGACCCTGGGATTCTCCAGGCAAGAACACTGGAGTGGGCAAAATGGGCTCTAGAGACTCTTAATCATCACCGTAAAAATATACTCTATACTCATTGTTTTCAGCAGTCATCCGGTCTGAATGGCAAGTGCACTGTAAGAAAGATAAAGGAAAGGAAAAGGATATCCTCAGCGGAAACCAAAAAGCTCAGAACAATGACAGCAAGTTCACACACCACGAGTAGCTCCTCTGATCACTTTCAGGTGCTTTTGTCACTGCGCCACCACGCTGTATAGCAACTGCCCTGGAGCTAATAGGATACACAGATAAATGACAGTCAGTGGTTAAAGACATTCATTCATTTAATAAGTATTTCTCCAGTGCCTACCAGCGGTTAGTGCTAGAGATAAAACAGTGAACAAGCTAGATATGATTACTGCCTTCACACAGCTTATAATCTAATGAAAGGCAAGTAATAAAGGAGCAAATATACAATAAAGAAATACTAAGAAACTGTAGTTTTGCAGAGAATATAACAGAGAGCTTAATTTTAATAGGATGGTCAGAAAAGAGGTCTCAGAGCAGGCAATAGTTAATGAAGCCTTTAATCTCCACAGGCTTTCAGTCAGGTATGTCAACTGTGTAAAAAGGGGGTTCTATTCAATGCCACTTCCTACACGAAGCATTGCTTTGCCTTCCTGCTTTGTGTGTCCATGGTACTTTTAGCTCTATTATAGTGCTTTTCAAGTGCAGCTTTTGCTCTGTAGTTACTTATTTACACATGTTGTACACTTGCTATACTATTAAAAACTCTAAAGTAATCCGATAATATGCTACAATCTATTGATTAAAACCATGCGTGTTATTCCCACCTGCCCTGTGAATAGATAAGGACTGCACTAAGGGCTAAATGTACATTGTCTCATTTGCTCATCAAAGGAAGTGAAAAGGGTACATTTTTCCCACCATGCCATACTGCCTCCTCTTCCTTTTTCATGCCTGAACCCTACAGCGAAAAGTTCAATGGGCACAGGACTTGCTTCATCAATGACTGTTGAGTTGAATTGAGGAGAAAAAGGGAAAAGTGTGAAGTGACATCAAAAGACCAAATAACCCAGGCTGGGTGAGGGCCACACCAGTTAACACTGCTCTGGGCCCCTGGAGCCACCAGTAAGGCTCTGTTAGCTTTCTACCAGGTGTGTTAGCCTTAGGAGGATCTACCCTGATGGCTCAGATGGTAAAGAATCTGCCTGCAATGCAGGAGACCCGGGTTCAATCCCTGGGTTGGGAAAAACCCCTGGAGTGGGAAATGGCAACCCACTCCAGTATGCATGCCTGGAGAATTCCATGGACAGAAGAGTCTGGCAGGCTACAGTCCATGGGGTCTCAGAGGTGGACACGACTGAGCAACTAACACACATAACATAACCTCAGGAACTGTGAACAGATCCTAAAATTATCAAGTTAAAATCCTGCTCAACCTTGAAAGGGTAGAAGAGCAGCAAGTACTTGGCTACACTGGATAGAAGAAAGGTACAATGTTTGCTCTCAAAGAGGCCATGGTCTAGTCTGCTACAAAGTATATAACCAAGAAAAGCTTCACTTCAAAGTCTCATTTGATTTAAAAAAAGAAGAAAGAAAGAAGGAAAAGGGAGGGCTTCCCTAGTGGCTCAGTGATAAAGAATATGCCTGCCAATATAGGGGACATGGGTTCGATCCTTGATTCTGGAAGATCCCACATGCTAAGGAGTAACTATGACCATGTGTCCCAACTACTGAGCCTGGGATCTAAAGCCTGGGAGCCACAACTACTGAGCCTCTGAGCTGCAACTACTAAAGCTGGCAGGAATGAACACCCAGCAAAGCCAAAAATAAATAAATAAATTTAAAAGAAAAGGAAAAAAAAAATCATGGAAAATAAACAACATCTTCTGAGGGAAATTACTCAAGAGTAGGAATTCAAGTCAATATTACTTACTATACAACAGTCCCTCCCTTTAAAACTACAGTTCAAAAAGCTTACAGTGAAAAGGTAATTAACACTCTTTTTAAGTGATGGTGTTTTCATCTCAGAGCCTAGTACCTCTCAAGAGTTTCCCATTTTAAAAAGTTTTTTTTGTTGTTGTTCATCCACAAACTGGATGAGTATAAAACAAGAAATAAATTTTCTCCCTTGCGGTTTTCTGCTTTTGCTTGCTGGTGCACTGGGATGACCCAGAGGGATGGTATGGGGAGGGACGTGGGAGGGGGTTTCAGGATGGGGAACACATGTACACCCACAGCTGACTAACGTCAATGTATGGCAAAACCAATACAATACTGTGGAGTAATTAACCTCCAATTAAAATAAATAAATTTATATTTTTAAAAAACCATGTGAAACATCAATATCCTCTGACAGTTTTGTAATTGATGTGAATGCAAAATATCCTGTGTCTTGTGATAAAAACAATAAATAATATGAGAAGTCAAAAAAAATAGAAATACAATTCACATCAGGAAACTTAAATTACAAGCCCTGTTATTATACAAGCACATAAATGCTGAAGAGGAAAATAAGACAATGAGTAAGTAAAGAGTAAATGAATATGTATTATTCTCACATGCCCTTGTGAAAAGAAAAACAAACAAACAAACAAACAAACCTGAAAGGGACTATTTAACTACCAAAGGAAAAATCTATAAAGGATACCAAAGTCCCTTCTTCCCCGAAGAGACTCATCTTCCTACAGTAGGAAGCAGGTTTTACTCTGAAGTTCTCTCTCCTCTGAACTCCCCTGCTACTTACCATTCCTGCAATATTTTACACTCACCCTGCAGTAAAGATTTTTGCTTCCAGGACTTAACCTTTCCATTATAGGAGAAAGATTCATCTTTGTAAGGCCCATTAGTTTAGTGTTTTATAAAATGGAAGTTGTGATCCAATAGTGGATATAAACTCAATTTAGTGGGTCACAGTCAGCATTTCTCTTTAACAAAATTGCACATTATTCAGAAAGCCAGCTACAGAATTTATGTCAATTAAGAAATTTTTTAAAATCTATAGCCTGAATCATTATGTTCTTATGGGTGTATTAATTCTCAGACTTTCTACTTGAGGGAGAATTACCTATTAAATCATATTCCAAGATGTAACTGTAATTCAGGCAACAAGAGCCATTTCACAACGTAGAGCATAGCTAACAGGCAAACAAATGCTACAGACATTAAGTACCAGGGAGGCCCAGAGGATAGCTCATGCTAGGCTGAATCAATTAGGGAAGGCTTTCCTGAGGAAGTGAGGCTTAAAGAACTCCCAGTAAGACCTGGATCAGAAAAGAGGAGAAGAGGGAAAAAAAAAAAAAAACAATGCCAGCTAGCCTGGACTGAAGCGGAAAGGACAGAAAAACTCAAGAGGCTAATATAGTAGTTTATTTTGGGCCCATACAAGGTAAGAACCCTGGGGGTGTAAAGGAAGGGGCAAAAACTACAAAGGAATCACGGACAGTCTTGGTGATTGACTGGATTTTGGGCATGAAGGCAAAAGTGAGGCAATCAAATAACTCAGAAGTTTTTTATCCTGCGTGACCAGGAAGAGAGTGGTACCATTAACAGCAATGTGGAAAAAAGAAAAGTCAAAGGAATTTTAGAAGGGAGTCTTATGCAATCTGTAATAAAAGATTAATGCTTGTTATAAAAGTTTATTTTGTTCTGAATGCTTATACCCCTGAGTTGTACCTCTGTAGCCATGTGAGGGCTACTAAGCAATATAAGCAGCATACTATTCTTAGGCACTCACTATCTGGAAGAACCAAGGCTTGACACAGCCAGTTCTTAAGATACTGAAACACCATACCTGTTGGCAAAATAATTACCTTAGCACCTCGAGTGATGCCGTCCCAGTTTCTTCTCCACATCTGCAGACCTAAAGAATTAACCTTCAGCACTGCAAGAGGCCCCAACTCTATGACTCATTCTGCTTTGACTGGGCAGTATCTATGCCATGTTGGTAGCACTAGGTAAAATATAATAACAAGTGCCAGTCCTGAATATTCATTGGAAGGACTGATGCTGAAGCTGAAGTTCCAATATTTTGGCCACCTGATGAGAAGAACTGACTCATTAGAAAAGACCCTGATGCTGGGAAAGATAGAAGGCAGGAGGAGAAGGGGACAACAGAGGATGAAATGGTTGGATGGCATCACTGACTCAATGGACATCAGTTTGAACAAGCTCCGGGATTTGGTAATGGACAGGGAAGCCTGGCGTGCTGCAGTCCATGGGGTCGCAAAGAGTCAGACACGACTGAGTGACTGAACTGAAATGATATGTTTTTAAAGGTTGATCCTAAAATTCATTTCCATTTTCTAAGCCTACACGAGCTAAGCAAGGGATGAGACAGTCAAGATATCCTGAGAGGCATGGGGTCAGTCAGTTTATTATTTTAAAATGAAATAACATGGAATCCACACATCAACTAGAGTTGCCTGCGCTTGTTAGATATGTGTAATCAAAGATAAGAGTAGGACAGTAAATGAACTGGAGTATGCATTAGGAGCAAAATAACAACAGAGGACATCACTACTTTTCCATTAGTTTCCTGAAAGGGGAACATTTTTTTAACAGATGAGAACAAGTGAGTGTTAAACAGACCAGATACATTCAAAATTGAGGAAGTATTTCAAGAATAAAGCTTTGCAAAAAGACCAAGAGAAAAGAGTAAGTATGTCTGGGATATGGAGTGGAGAAAGGTCACATGAAAAAGAGAGACTACGGATAAATGACTAACAATGCAAATTACTAAAAGGGTTTAGCAATGTTACAACATTTGACTGCAAAAAGCCTTTCTGGAAATCTTTAAAGACCATGCTCCATATTTTTTGGAAAGTAATTCCCCTGGAATCTCAGCCAACATCTATTTCACCACAGTAACACTCACATTCTCCAGAGACATACCAAAGCACTGGGGGTATATAAGTAACAGCAATAGATCCTTCACACCTTGCCTAAGGTGATATATTTGCATTTAATGTTTGCAATAAAACAGGACATAACATGAAGTTTCACTGCGTCAGCTCAGTCTCACATGTACAGAGCTTGGTGCTGTGGCCTCCCAGATTCACAGATTAGCGAAATTCAAGGTTGTTGCCTTTGAGGAGATCATGGAGAGATGCTCAGTAAATATGAATTCCCTTCTCTTTTAAAGTGTGATCATTTTCTGGATATTTAGATAGTCTAGACTATATAAGAAGGGGAAAAAAAAGTCTGCTTTGGTCTTCACTGGCTGTGCTGGTCATTGTCAAGAGAAAGGAAGCATCTGATGCCAAGGAGAAGGGAGTCATCACCACTGCTTTCCAAAGTTGTTGTATGAGCGGCGCCCTCAAAGGAAGAGGCCATCAGTGCTCAGGAAGTGACAGAGGTTTCCGACAGTTTTAAAGCATAGTATCTGCAGTGTGACCCTTGGTTCAAACTGCATAAAAATAAAAATTAACTGACAAATGATAACAAGTACTTCCTCACTTTCCTATCTGCTGAATCACAGCCATTGTTTGGCTTGCAGCTCCTTGTTTAAATTAGGTTATTATAGCACAATGATGCTGACCAAACATGCCAGTCATATAACAACAGGAAAACTTATCAAAAATGCCAAAGTGTGTCAAGGCCTAAACACACACACACACACAAGTGCTTTTGCACTAATAAAATCTAGCCAGTACCAAGGACATCTTTCAAAAATCTGGGTTTTTTGTTTCCTCCTAAAAATCACAAATGTTCTGTGATGAAGTGGAAAGGGAAGGGAATTTGAAGACAGATTTGAGTTGAATGCCAGTTCTGCCATCGATTAGAGCTATCTGAAATTCAACAAGATACTTCATATCTTTGGGCTTGTTTTCTTACAAGTAAAATTAAAAATAATAATGAATATCCCAGATGTTCTTTTAATTTTTAAATTTAGAGTATAATTGCTTTATGATATTGTGTTACTTCCTGCTGTATAACATGAATTAGCTATAAGTGTTGTGTATATATATATATATATCCCCTCCCTCTCAATCCTTTTTTTAAATTAATTTATTTATTTTAATTGGAGGCTAATTACTTTGCAAATTCTGTGGTGGTTTGTGCCATACATTGACCTCAATCAGCCATGGGTACACATGAGTTCCCCATCCTGCACCCCCTCCCACTTCCTCCCCATCCCATCCCTCTGGGCCGTCCCAGTGCACTGTCTGCTGTGTCCTGTTTCATGCATCCACACCCGGATTGGTCATCTATTTCACATATGGTAATATACATGTTTCCATGCTATTCTCTCAAATCGTCCCACCCCTGCCTTATACCACAGAGTCCAAAAGTCTGTTCTCTATGTCTTTTGCTGTCTCACATTGAGGGTCATGGTTACCATCTTCCTAAATTTCATATATATGCGTTAATATACTGAATTGTTGTTTTTTCTTTCTAACTTACTTCACTCTGTAAAATAGGTTCCAGTTTCATCCACCTCATTAGAACTGATGAAAGGCATTAAATTATTTTTTCAGTTCAGTTCAGTTCAGTCGCTCAGTCATGTCCAACCCTTTGCAACCCCATGAATCACAGCACGCCAGGCCTCCCTGTCCATCACCAACTCCAGGAGTTCACTCAGACTCACGTCCATCGAGTCTGTGATGCCATTTAGCTATCTCATCCTCTGTCGTCCCCTTCTCCTCCTGCCCCCAATCCCTCACAGCATCAGAGTCTTTTCCAATGAGTCAACTCTTCGCATGAGGTGGCCAAAGTACTGGATTTTCAGCTTTAGTATCATTCCTTCCAAAGAAATCCCAGGGCCGATCTCCTTCAGAATGGACTGGTTGGATCTCCTTGCAGTCCAAGGGACTCTCGAGAGTCTTCTCCAATACCACACTTCAAAAGCATCAATTCTTCGGTGCTCAGCCTTCTTCACAGTCCAACTCTCACATACATACATGACCACAGGAAAAACCATAGCCTTGACTAGACAGACCTTAGTCAGCAAAGTAATGTCTCTGCTTTTGAATATGCATCTAGGTTGGTCATAACTTTTCTTCCAAGGAGTAAGCGTCTTTTAATTTCATGGCTGCAGTCACCATCTGCAGTGAGTTTGGAGCCCAAAAAAATAAAGTCTGACACTGTTTCCCCATCTATTTCCCATGAAGTGATGGGACCAGATGCCATGATCTTCATTTTCTGAATGTTGAGCTTTAAGCCAACTTTTTCACTCTCCTCTTTCACTTTCATCAAGAGGCTCTTTAGTTCCTCTTCACTTTCTGCCATAAGGGTGGTGTCATCTGCATATCTGAGGTTATTGATATTTCTCCCAGCAATCTTGATTTCAGCTTGTGTTTCTTCCAGTCCAGCGTTTCTCATGATGTACTCTGCATAGAAGTTAAAAAAGCAAGGTGACAGTATACAGCCTTGACATACTCCTTTTCCTATTTGGAACCAGTCTGTTGTTCCATGTCCAGTTCTAACTGTTGCTTCCTGACCTGCATACAGATTTCTCAAGAGGCAGGTCAGGTGGTCTGGTATTCTCATCTCTCTCAGAATTAAAGAAATGCATTCTTTTTAATAGCTGAGTAATATTCCATTGTATATATGTACCACAGGTTTCTTATCCATTTGTCTGCCAATGGACATCTAGGTTGCTTCCATGTCCTAGGAATTGTAAACAGTGCGGCGATGAACAATGGGGTACACATGTCTCTTTCAATTCTGGTTTCCTCAGTGTGTATGCCCAGCAGTGGGGTTACTGGGTCGTATGGCAGTTTTATTTCCAGTTTTTTAAGGAATCTCCACACTGTTCTCCATAGTGGCTGTACTAGTTTGCATTCCCACCAACAGCGTAAGAGGGTTCCCTTTTCTCTGCACCCTCTCCAACACTTATTGTTTGTAGGCTTTTTGATGGCAGCCATTCTGACATGCATGAGATAGTACCTCATTGTGGTTTTGATTTGTATTTCTCTGATAATGAGTGATGTTGAGCATTTTTTCATGTATTTGTTAGCCATCTGTATGTCTTCTTTGGAGAAATGTCTGTTTAGGTCTTGACCCATTTTTTGATTAGGTTGTTTATTTTTCTGATATTGAGCTGTATGAGCTATTTGTATATTTTTGAGATTATTTGTCAGTTGCTTTGTTTGCTGTTATTTTTTCCCATTCTGAAGGCTGCCTTTTCACCTTGCTTATAGTTTCCTTCATGTACAAAAGCTTTTAAGTTTAATTAGGTCCCATTTGTTTCTTTTTGCTTTTATTCCCATTACTCTGGGAGGTGGGTCATAGAGGATCTTGCTGTGATTTATGTCAGAGAGTGTTTTGCCTATGTTTTCCTCTAGGAGTTTTATAGTTTCTGGTCTTACATTTAGATCTTTAATCCATTTTGAGTCTATTTTTGTGTATAGTGTTACAAAGTGTTCTAGTTTCGTTCTTTCACAGGTGGTTGACCAGTTTTCCCAGCACCACTTGTTAAAGAGAGTCTTTTCTTCATTGTATATTTTTGCCTCCTCTGCCAAAGATAAGGTGTACATAGGTGCATGGATTTATCTCTGGGCTTTCTATTTTGTTCCATTGATTTATATTTCTGTCTTTGTGCCAGTACCATACTATCTTGATGACTGTAGCTTTGTAGTATAGTCTGAAGTCAGGTAGGTTGATTCCTCCAAGATTGCTTTGGCTATTCAAGGTTTTTTTGTATTTCCATACAAATTGTGAAATTATTTGTTCTAGTTCTGTGAAAAATACCATTGGTAGCTTGATAGGGATTGTATTGAATCTATAGATTGCTTTGGGTAGTATACTCATTTTCACTATATTGATTCTTCAGATCCATGAACATGGTATATTTCTCTATTTGTGTCATCTTTGATTTCTTTCATCAGTGTTTTATAGTTTTCTATATATATAGGTCTTTTGTTTCTTTTGATAGATTTATTCCTAAGTATTTTATTCTTTTCGTTGTAATGGTGAATGGAATTGTTTCCTTAATTTCTCTTTCTGTTATCTTATTGTTAGTGTGTAGGAATACAAGGGATTTCTGTGTGTTAATTTTATATCCTGCAATATATTCATTATTAGCTCTACAAATTTTCTGCTGGTGTCGTTAGGGTTTTCTATGTAGAGGATTATGTCATTTGCAAACAGTGAGAGTTTTACTTCTTCTTATCCAATCTGGATTCCTTTTTTCTTTTTTCTTCTCTGATCGCTGTGGCTAAAACTTCCAAAACTATGTTGAATAGTAGTGGTGAGAGTGGGCACCCTTGTCTTGTTCCTGATCCAGATGTGTCTTGTGATGATTAATTTGGATAATAAATTCATGCAAGTGCCCACCAAGGGCCTACAGGAAGTGAGAACTTGGTATATTTATATATTTTGTAGTATATTATTAGTATTCACCTCCCAAGTCTGAAACCACTTTCAAACACACACACAAACATACACAATGATTTGTGTCATGTGTTTAATATTGCCACTTAGGAGGAAGAAATTAGTAATATGAAACCTTAGCAATTTATTCTTAGTGTTCACTTCAAAAAACGTGACCTTGGACTGCCCTGGTGGTACAGTGGATAAGAACTTGCCTGCTAATTCAGGGGGCACGAGTTTTGATCCCTGCTCTGGGAAGATCCCACATGCCATGGGGCAACTAAGCCTGTGTACCACAACTACTGAGCCTGTGTTTAACTACTTAAGTCCAAGTGCCCAACCACCCAGAGCTCTACAACAAGCGAACCCACTGCAATGAGAAGCTCACATATCACAATGAAGAGTAGTCCGAACTTTCAGCAACTAGAGAAAGCCCATATGCAAAGCAACAAAGACCCCAGCACAGCCAAAACTAATTAAAAAAAAAAAAAATTTTTTTTTCAATGACCTAACAAAGTAAAATTTAACAAAAACAAACTTTTCAGCTCTCTTGGGTAGTGACTTGGTAACATTAAGAGCATCTTAAACACCAAATATGTTGTAGTCTAGTATGGGATATGCTTTTGCATTTGACTTTCTGTCTAATCACCAGTAACCAGTACTACAGCACAATATATTTTAGTATGCAAAGTGAAAGTCGCTCAGTCGTGTCCAGCTCTTTGAGACCCCTAGACTATCCAGTCCATGGAATTCTCCAGGCCAGAATACTGGAGTGAGTAGCCATTCCCTTCTCCAGGGGGTCTTCCCAACCTAGGGGTCGAACCCAGGAGTACATGTTCATTGCTGTACAAATAATGTAGCTCTGAGGAAAGGTACATACTGCAGCAATGAAACATGGCAATTTTAGATATTTGAACTGATTTATAAAGAAATTAAATAATCTGTGATATCCCCTTCATCATTTCATATGCTAAAGATTATAAATTCGTTATCTCAAGGAACTACTTAATTCCTCCCAGGTGGGAAAACAATGGCTCAAACAGCTGGACTTCTCATAAAAGTGATTAAAGAGATTAGCTTAAATTTTCAGTCTACTATCCTTTAAAACAATAACACTTTATTAAATAAATGGGAGAATAGTACTATTATTCTAAACACTATATTTAAAGATGAGACCAGTATCCAGACTTTTAAAGAAAACAAAATACTTAGGTAGAATAAACTGGACTTGACTCCCTAATCCATGGACTGGGAGACTTTCAAAAGCAGAGTGCCAAACAGTGACCTGTGTCCTTTGGAGTTATTGGGTAGGAGGGGAGACATTCAAGGACCTCTGCAAGTGAAGTGGAAAAGATATGCAAGGGACTAGTCCATGTAGCATAGATTAGGGACCTTTATAGGAACTCTAACGTATTCCAAGCCAAATTTTGTACATGGACTGCTTAAAAAGCTTAAAATGGAGGATCTGCTAATGGATTTATGGTAAATTACATTAAGTGCCAAGTTTAAGGGGATAAAATTCTACAGTAGTCACCCTATTCCTTTATTGCCATGGAGAGAGAGAGTGTGAAGTCACTCAGTTGTGTCCAACTCTTTTCGACCCCATGAACTCTAGCCTGCCAGGATCCTCCATCTATGGGATTTTCCAGGCAAGAATACTGGAGTGGGTTGCCATTTCCTTCTCCATGGAATCTTCCCAACCCAGGTATTGAACCCAGTCTCCTGCACTGCAGGCAGACTCTCTACTATCTAGACACCAGGGATGTCCTCTTATTCCCACAGAGTGCCTTTTAGTGATCATCAATGGAGATCTCTTAACATATTTTGCTCTAGAATGTATACAGTCACCCAAATATATCTCCTAGTATGTTTTACCCTAGGTGGCATAGTCCTCTTCTGCTACTAAAATAGTTCCCATTCATTTTTTAAATTAATTTTTATTATAGTTGATTTATGATGTTGTGTTAGTTTCAGATGTACAGCACAGTGAATCAGTTATACATAATCATATATCTACTCTTTTTTACAGTTCTTTTCCCATGTAGGTCATTATAGAATATTGAGAATTCCCTGTGTTATACAGAAGGCCCTTATTAGTTATCCACTTTATATATAGTAGAGTGTATACGTCAATCCCTTATCTCCCAATTTATCCCTCCCTTGCTTTCCCCTCTGGTAACCATAAGTTTGTTTTCTACATCTGTGACTATTTCTGTTTTGTAAATAGATTCATTTGCAATATTTTTTAGATTCCACATATAAATGATATCATATGATATTTGTTTTTCTCTGACTTAACATCACTCAGTATGACAATCTCTAGGTCTATTTATGTTGTTGCAAATGATATTATTTCATAGTTTTTTATGGCTGAGTGATATTCCACTGTGTGTGTGTGTGTATATGTATGTGTGTGTATATATATATATATACACACACACCATGTCTTTATCTGTTCCTCTGTTGATGGACATTTAGGTGACTTGGAGTACATGTATATTTTTGAACTATGGTTTTCTTCAGGTATATGCCAAGGCATGGGATTGTAGGATCATATGGTAATTCCACTTAAAATATAACTATCATATAATCCTTCAAACTCATTCATTTAAATTCTTTCTATAACACAAAACCAAGGCCAGAAGAAAGGTCTGTATAGTTAAAACCTCTGTTATGACTTTTTTTTACTCTCCAAAATTACCCAACTTGCTATTTAAAAAGATAATTGAAACTCTTTATTCCTCTACTTTATTAATGTCTAATCTGGATTTCCTACAAATGTGACTTCTACAACTATCTCTAAATCATAAATTACAAAATCTTCTAACTATTCCCGAAATACAGCTAGTAAAGAGGCAAAGTGAAATACAGGCTTTGATGACACCAAAGCTCAGTTTAAATCCTGATGCTATCATTTATCAGCTATGTGATCATGGATAAATTACTTCATCTCTGAGCCCTTTATTCCTCTGTAAAACAGATGCAGTAGCTCTGTGCAGGGTTAAAGATAAGCATATGAAGGGCAGTACCTGTCACAAGGTGACTGTGTCATATCCTGGTGAGCAGAGCAGTGCTATGTCTCACAGCAACTCAACACCAAGTCATGTTCTTAAAGTCAATGAAAACTTTAAAGAAGGAATATCCACACCAAGAGTGTGTAAGTGGAAATAGTAACACTGACTTCACAGTGTTGACTGCCCACCTCTTGCCTCATCACCTCTGCCCTTTCTCAGTCTTACTGCCCTCCTTTCAATTCCTCCTGCTGCTCCTGCTGCCGCTAAGTCGCTTCAGTCATGTCTGACTCTGTGCAACCCCATAGACAGCAGCCCACCAGGCTCCCCCGTCCCTGGGATTCTCCAGACAAGAACACTGGAGTGGGCTGTCATTTCCTTCTCCAATGCATGAAAGTGAAAAGTGAAAGTGAAGTCGCTCAGTCGTGTCCGACTCTTAGCGACCCCATGGACTGCAGCCTACCAGCCTCCTCCGCCCATGGGATTTTCTAGGCAAGAGTACTGGAGTGGGATGCCATTGCCTTCTCCGTCAATTCCTCCTACTCATTTCTAAATTAGTTATGACCAACCTAGATAGTATATTGAAAAGCAGAGACATTACTCTGCCGACTAAGGTCCGTCTAGTCAAGGCTATGGTTTTTCCTGTGGTCATGTATGGATGTGAGAGTTGGACTGTGAAGAAGGCTGAGAGCAGAAGAATTGATGCTTTTGAACTGTGGTGTTGGAGAAGACTCTTGAGAGTCCCTTGGAGCGCAAAGAGATCCAACCAGTCCATTCTGAAGGAATCAACCCTGGGATTTCTTTGGAAGGAATGATGCTAAAACTGAAGCTGCAGTACTTTGGCCACCTTATGCGAAGAGTTGACTCATTGGAAAAGACCCTGATGCTGGGAGGGATTGGGGGCAGGAGGAGAAGGGGACGACCGAGGATGAGATGGCTGGATGGCATCATGGACTCAATGGACGTGAGTCTGAGTGAACTCAGGGAGTTGGTGATGGACAGGGAGACCTGGCGTACTGCGATTCATGGGGTTGCAAAGAGTCGGACACGACTGCGCGACTGAACTGAACTGAACACAATATATCCTCTACTTGGACAGAAATCTCAATCACCTTCCTTCTCCAGGCCAATAATTCCTCCTCAGCTTCCTGCCTCTGCTTTAACACCATTGCTGACCGGAGGACTCCCTAATATCCAAGACTTAGGACCCTACTGTGGCTCCCATAATATACTATTTCCTTAAAACACACATCATAGTTGTAATTACTTATCACTATCTTCTTTCCCATTAAAATGTAAACTTCATGAGGTATGTCTTTGCTTTCCCCTTATCCCTAACTACTGACAGTATATGGCATATAGGAAGAGTTCAATAAATATGTTAAGTGAATATATAACTGTGTTGCTTTACTCTATAAATGTTAGATATCATAACTTCTATAATAGTTATACTTTCAAACATGTAAATTCTATCACACAACCAAACTGCAGGGCTGCTGTGGGAAAGTTCCTAAAGAAACCTGACTTTAATAAAACTGTCTTTTCCTTACACCACGTGTACAGTTCTCACAATATAAACAGCAAGAAAGAGATCATGAGCCTGACAGAGACACAGCAGCTGTTTCTCTCCATTCACAGCACCACAGGTAACTTGGAACTAACTGACTCAGACAGGATAGCAAGAATTTATAAACACACATGGTTAATTAGCCTCTGTTTGCAAATGAAAAGCCAAAAAAAAAAAAACAAAACATAAAAATACTGCCTTTACTTACTGCAAGGAGATCCAACCAGTCCATTCTGAAGAGATCGGCCCTGGGATTTCTTTGGAAGGAATGATGCTAAAGCTGAAATTCCAGTACTTTGGCCACCTCATGCAAAGAGTTGACTCATTGGAAAAGACTCTGATGCTGGGAGGGATTGGGGGCAGGAGCAGAAGGGGACGACAGAGGATGAGATGGCTAGATGGCATCACTGACTCGATAGACGTGAATCTGAGTGAACTCGAGGAGCTGGTGATGGACAGAGAGGCCCAGCGTGCTGTGATTCATGGGGTCGCAAAGAGTCAGACACAACTGAGCAACTGAACTGATAAACAAAGGCACTTCACAATCACCACAGAAGTAGCTTTTAAGGAGATATTGTTCCTGAAATGTTCATTCTTCACCCTTCTCTCAGCCCACATCCATACACATACAGGGACTGCTGCACTTCCTCCCATGACGCTTTTCTCTAAACATGCTGAGAAAAAGGTCAGTACAGTTCACCTCCAGATCATCAAAATAAGAGGATGAAAACAAGTAGGCCTGTTCTTATTTGCCTGGCTTCCTACGTTGTTCCATCAAAGTATCTTAGAAGGTTGGGAATCAAGTTTCCATACTCTTCCTTTGCCTATGTATACACACCCCTTCCTTACCTCAATGTGCAGGGAAGCAGGAAAAGGGAAGGGGAGAGATATTGATTCAAAAAACATTTGTGCAAACGATATTCTAAATAAAACAATGTGCAAAGGGCTGTGAAGGGGTACGGATACTTACAAGACACGCTTCCTGCTTTGAAAGGGGAACAAAAGGTTTTAACACAAGGCTAGAGTTAAGACAAATGCCATGAGAGAAGTACAAAGAAAGATCTGACCAATCACACACTTTCTGGCCCCTGGAGGAGGAGTGTCTGAGATGGAGCTTAAAAAATGGAAGGGGTTGATAAAGGAGGAAAGAGGCACGGGAGAGGCATTCCAAGCAAAGGGAACAATGTGGGTTAAAACACAGAAACAGGATGGGCATGTGTGGAGAACAGATTAGCAAACTGGAAAGGTGGATTGGAGCCAAGGGTGGAAGGCCTCAAACACTACAGGATTTTTTTCTTGAGAAAGCAAAAAATCAGGAAACATTGCAGGTCCTGAGAAAGAGTGGTTTGACTAAAGGAGAGGTGATTAATGTGGCCCATGGGGACTGCAGTGGAGGAGGAACTACAGGTTGCAAGGAGGACCAGTTAAGACTCTTCCAGGGACTTCCTTGGTGGTCTAGTGGATAAGAATCCACCTTGCAGTAAAGAGGACATGGGTTTGATCCCTGGTTGGGGAACAAGGATCCCACATACCACAGAACAATTAAACCTGCAGGTCACAACTAAGACCTGATACAAATATTAAACAAATATTAAAAAAAAAAAAAAAGACTCAGGGAAACCTTCCTGAGATAAGCCTTTCCATTCCACTATACACCACCTTTCCATTCCACTATACACCCATATGTACATATACATATAACCTCACTTATTTAACCTATATGCAGAGTACATCATGTGAAATGCCAGCCTGGACAAAGCACAAGCTGGGATCAAGATTGCCAGAAGAAATATCAATAACCTCAGATATGTAGATGACACCACTCTTATGGCAGAAAGTGAAGAGGAACTGAAGAACCTCTTGAAAAAAGTGAAGGAAGAGACTGAAAAAATCAGCTTAAAACTCAACATTCAAACAATGAAGATCATGGCATCCTGTCCCATCACTTCATGGCAAATAGATGAGGAAACAATGAAAACAGTGAGAGACTATATTTTTGGTTTCCAAAATCACTGCAGATGGTGACTACAGCCATGAAATTAAAAGATGCTTGCTCCTTGGAAGAAAAGCTATGACCAACCTAGACAGCATATTAAAAAACAGAGACATTACTTCGCCAACAAAAGTCCATCTAGTCAAAACTATGGTTTTTCCAGTAGTCATGTATGGATGTGAGAGTTGAACTATAAAGAAGGCTGAGAGCCAAAGAATTTGATGCCTTTGAACTGTGGTGTTGGAGAAGACTCTTGAGAGTCCCGTGGACTGCAACCAGTTTGATATGGACAAACCAGTCCATCCTAAAGGAAATCAATCCTGAATATTCAGGATTATCATCCTGGAGAAGGAAATGGCAACCCACTCTCGTACTCTTGCCTGGAAAATTCCATGGATGGAGGAGCCTGGTGGGCTATAGTCTATGGGGCCACAAAGAGTTAGACATGATTGAGTGACCTCACTTTCTTTTTCTTTTCCTGAATATTCATTGGAAGGACTGATGCTGAAGCTGAAGCTCCAATACTTTGGCCACCTGATGGGAAGAAGTGACTCATTGGAAAAGGCTCTGATGCTGGGAAAGATTGAAAGCGGGAGGAGAAAGGGATAAAAGAAGATAAGATGGTTGGATGACATCACTGACTTGATGGACAGGAGTTTGAACAAGCTCAAGGAGTTGGTGATGGACAGGGAAGCCTGGCATGCTGCAGTCCATGGGGTCGCAAATAGTCAGGACACAACTGAGCAACCGAACTGATCACCTTGCTTCCCAGGTGTCACACTGGTAAAGAATCCTCCTGCCAATCAGGAGCCGCAGGAGACAGAGATTCGATCTCTAGGTCGGGAAGATGCTCTAGAGTAAGAAATGGCAACCCACTCAAGTATTCTTGCCTGGAAAATGCCATGAACAAATGAGCCTGGTGGGCTATAGTCCATGGGGTCACAAAGAGTCGGACAAAACTGAGCACACATCACCTTGCTTATTTACTTCAAGGCAATCATTACAGTCTATAATTATCTTATTTATTTAATGTTTATTTGCTTATTATCTGCTTCCTAACCAGAAAATAAGTTCCACATGAGCAGTCCAACTATTGTCTCAAGAACTGTGCCTGCCATATATATAGACTCTCAGTAATTCTTTAAAAAGTGGTAACAGTGCCACAAGGAGAAAGTCATCATTTAACCAGATGAGTCTGGTTCTGAGTCAGAACTATAGATCCAGGAGAAAAGGGAATTCTCCTACACTGCTGATGGGAATGTAAGTTGATATAGCCACTATGGAAGAAGTATGGAGATTCCTTAATAAGCTAGAATAAAACCATCATGTGACCCAGCAATCCTACTCCTAGGCATGAGTGCCAAAATTGAAAAAGACACATGTACCCCAATGTTCACTGCAGCACTATTTATAATAGCTGAGACATTGAAGCAACCTAGATGTCCATCGACAGATGAATGGATAAAGAAGCCGCGGTACATATATACAATGGAATACTACTCAGCCATAAAAAGGAATACATTTGAGTCAGTTCTAATGAGATGGATGAACCTAGACCCTATTATATAGAGTTAAGTAAGTCATAAAAAAGAATATAAATATTATATACAGATGCATATAGATGGAATCTAGAAAGATGGTACTGATGAATTAATTTTCAGGGCAGCAATGGAGAAACAGACATAGAGAACAGACCTATGGACATGGGGGGAAGGAAGGAGAGGGTGAGATGTACAGAGATGGTAACATGGAAACTTACAATACCATATGTAAGCTAGATAGCCAATAGGAATTTGCTATGTGACTCAGAGAACTCAAACAGGGGCTCTGTGACAATTTAGAAGGGTGAGATGGGAAAGGAGATGGGAGGGAGGGCACATGGGTGTACTTATGGCTGATTCTTGTTGATGTATGACAGAAAACCAAAAAATTCTGTAAAGCAATTATCCTTCAATTTAAAAAATTAAATGACAAAAAAAATCCTAAAAAAAAAAAAGAACCACAGATTCAAGTAGAAATATTAGGAGGCAGAGTGAGGTAGTGATTAGAATACACTTGGTACCTCAGTTTCTCCATCTGTAAATTGGGAATAGCAGTACCAAAACCACATGAGGTCAATGGGAGAATTAATGAGCTAATATGTGTGAAGTGTTTACATAAATGTAAATACAATGCTCTATGTTATAAATATTATATCAGTGGGAGAGCTAATTTTTAATTTAAAAAAACATTTTACATGATCTGAGTCTGTATCTTACTCAAAGTTGAGATGGAAAAATCATTTAGGTCTCATCTGCCCATAGGGTCGCACAGAGCCAGACACAACTGAAGCAATTAGCATGTATGCCTGCGCTGGAGAAGCAAATGGCAACCCACTCCAGTATTCTTGCCTGGAGAATCCCAGGGACAGAGGAGCCTGGTGGGCTTCTGTCTATGGGGTCACACAGAGTCAGACATGACTGAAACAACTTAGCAGCAGCAGCAGCATTTACCAAAGGCAATTAATGATAGGGCAAAAAACAGAACTTGTGCCCACATCTCTACCTGATATATTAATATATATCCACTCTTGATATAATTCCCTATAGATAGGAGGCACTCATGAACAGAATTACAGGTGCATCAGAGATCAGCAGATCTAATATTTTCATCTTACATATTAGTACACTGAGGTCTAGAGTGAAGCAACTTGCCCAACATAGTAATACAAGTTAGTAGCAGGGCTGATACTAGCAACCAAATTTTGAAAATGTTGTGTTTTATGTGTCTAAAGCATAAAATCCTTGTAATATGCAGATGGATATAAACATGCATGCTTAGTCACTCAGTTGTATCCAACACTTTGTGACCCCATCGACTGTAGCCCACCAGGCTCTTTTCTCCATAGAATTTCCCAGGCAAGAATACTTGAGTGGGTTGCCATTTCCTACTCCAAGTGATCTTCCTAACCAAGGGATCAAACCTGAGTCTCTTGTGTCTCCTGCACTGCAGGCAGATTCTTCACCACTGTACCACCTGACAGTATAAAGTCACGTCACTCAGTCGTGTCCGACTCTTTGTGATCCCATGGACTGTAGCCTATCAGTCTCCTCCGTCCATGAGATTTTCCAGGCAAAAGTGCTGGAGTGGATTGCCATTTCCTTCTCCAGGGGATCTTCCCAATCCAGGAATCGAACCCAGATCTCCCGCATTGCAGGCAGACACTTTACCATCTGAGCCACCAAGGAAGTACCACCTGACAGTATAAACTCTAAAATTACTTTTTCTGAAACTACATTTTAGCATTAATTGGTAAAATATTCAAGACTCAGCTATTAGAAAGACAGTGTTAGATTTAGTATTATCAAGGAGGTATTGAAAAAATCTGAAAGGATACAACTATTATCATACATTTTTCTCTCCACAATTTACCAAAACTAAAAACAATATAGGAAAGAAGTGGAATTAGTTTCATATGCCTTTTTTTATGTATCAGTCTTATGTGAAAGAAAATAATTTCAAGTGAGGAAAAAAGTTAATTTCTATGCCTTATTTACAAGTGTACTATACTATATCCCACTGGAAAAAAAAAAAAAGAAACATTTGTACTAGTTAAGTAACAGAAAAGAATTCACAAAGACTTTCATATTTACCAGAATAACTATTTTAGATATGATACAGAACGACTTATATATTTTATTCTGAGTGGAGAGGAGGTACATGCTCAGTTGCTTGGTCGTGTCCGACTCTTTGTGACCCCCTAGACTGTAACCCACCCTCCTCTGTCCACAGGATGATCCCGGCAAGAATACTAGAGTGGTATTGCTATTTCCTCCTCCAGAGGATCTCCTCCACCGAGGGATGGAACCCCCATCTTCTGCAGCTCCTGCATTGGCAGGCAGATTCTTTACCACTGAGCCACCTGGGAAGCCCCCAGAGAAGAAGTTAAAGCCATATGAAAAAACTGCAAGATAAAATAAAAATAACATTTACCATTTACTAAGTGTTTAACAAGGGATCTAAACTGTGCTAAATAAACACTTTACACATATCAGCTTATTTCACAACAAATCTGTGAGATGAATAGTATAATTGTCCCTATTTTGCTGATTATAAAAATAGAAGTTCACAGTAACTTGTCTGAAATTACTCAGGTAGTGTTAGAAACAGAATGCATTCTCAAACCTGTATGGTTGTCAAGCTCTATCAAGTTCCTAATCCTCAACAGTTTTGATCAAGATCAATTCATCATAGCTTAGCAGTGAACTACATGACCCCTTCTGACAATGATTCTGTGAATAAAATAGAAATCAGTTCAGAATTCGTATAATATTTGTGGCAGTATGCTCCAGGCATAAGGGAAAGGATATCAATAGATAAATCGGTAAGAAGAGGAGAAGGAAAAAATGAAAGGAAGAACAGGAGGAGAAAAAGCGATAGGCCATACCAAGTCATCTGACAAAGCTCCATTTTACTAGACATTCACTAGGGCCACCATGACAAGAAAGGGAAATCCAGAATAGGAATTGAAAGTAGAACTGTAAGGGTAGAAAGGAGAACTGTAAGCTATAAATCAAAATTGCTTCATCTACCATGATGGTCTCACCACAGACGAGGAAGGAGCTGTAGGAAGGCCCTGCAGGAGTCAGCAGCTATGAGCTCAGTGCTGGGCCAGGATGCACAGTTCTCACATAAACACCGGTCAGTAGTTAAATAAGAATAGTTGAGTATAGACGACTGACCACTAGGTTTCCAGATGAGGCATTACCACAAGTGTCAGCATGTAGATCAACCTGAAATGCATGGCACTACAGAGAGTGTGGTTTAAAGACAGAGTAGGGTAGGAACCACCATTTACTTCATTAAGATCGTCAATTTCCTAATGTTCCAGGCACTGTGCATGTGCTTTCCTGAATTACCATATCTAATGCTCACAATAGCCGTTAAGTAGATTTAACAGTTAATTTTACATGTCAACTCAGCTGAGCCATGGTGCCCAGAATGCTCAAACATTCTAGATGTTTCTGTGAATGTGGTTTTTAACCTCAGATATGCAGATGACACCACCCTTATGGCAGAAAGTGAAGAGGAGCTAAAAAGCCTCTTGATGAAAGTAAAAGAGGAGAGTGAAAAAGTTGGCTTAAAGCTCAACATTCAGAAAACGAACATCATGGCATCTGGCCCCATCACTTCATGGGAAATAGATGGGGAAACAGTGGAAACAGTGGCAGACTTTATTTTTGGGGGCTTCAAAATCACTGCAGATGGTGACTGCAGCCACGAAATTAAAAGATGCTTACCCCTTCGAAGAAAAGTTATGAGCAACCTAGATAGCATATTCAAAAGCAGAGACATTACTTTGCCGACTAAGGTCCATCTAGTCAAGGCTATGGTTTTTCCTGTGGTCATGTATGGATGTGAAGTTGGACTGTGAAGAAGGCTGAGCGCCAAAGAATTGATGCTTTTGAAGTGTGGTGTTGGAGAAGACTCTTGAGAGTCCTTTGGACTGCAAGGAGATCCAACCAGTCCATTTGAAGGAGATCGGCCCTGTGATTTCTTTGGAAGGAATGATGCTAAAGCTGAAACTCCAGTACTTTGGCCACCTCATGCGAAGAGTTGACTCTTTGGAAAAGACTCTGATGCTGGGAGGGATTGGGGGCAGGAGAATAAGGGGATGACAGAGGATGAGATGGCTGGATGGCATCATTGACTCGATGGACGTTGAGTGTGAGTGAACTCCGGGAGTTGGTGATGGACAGGGAGGCCTGGCGTGCTGTGATTCATGGGGTCGCAAAGAGTCGGATACGACTGAGCAACTGAACTGAACATTTAAAACAGTAGACTTAGAGTATAGCAGCTTTACCCTCCATAATGTGGGTGGATCTCATCCAATTAGGTGAGGCCTGAAGAGCACAAAAGACTGACTACTCCTGAGCAAGGAATTATGCAAGTTGACTGCCTTGGGACTCAAACTGAAGCTCTTCCCTGGGTCTCCAGTCTACCAGCCTATGCTGCAGATTACAAGGCTCCTCAACAACATGAGTCAATTTTTTAAAATAAGTCAATCCCTCTCTGTGAAGAAAGAGATATACATACACACACACCCTACTAATTGTTTCTCTAGAGATCCCTGACTAATAAGTAGATACTGATTTCTATTTTCACCAGTGAGGAAAGTAACAGCCTGAAAAGACCCATTCTCCTTCCCCATTACATCACACAGTAAAATGCCTTCAGGATTCACATTCAGATCTGAGGGACTAGCATGGGAGCAAGAGGGTAATGAGAACCATGGAAATCGAAAAAACACAAGTCACACATCCCAAGGAGCCCTTTACAACATTCACATCACACATGAGTGAATGAGTGAGTGAAAGTCATTCAGTCAGGTCCGACTCTTTGTGACCCTATGAACTATACGGTCCATAGAATTCTCCAGGCCAAATACTGGAGTGGGTAGCCTTTCCCTTCTCCAGGGGATCTTCCCAACCCAAGGATCAAACCCAGGTGCAGATTCTTTACCAGCTGAGCTACCAGGAAAGCCCAAGAATACTGGAGTGGGTAGCCTATCCCTTCTCCAGAGGATCTTCCAGACCCAGGAATTGAACTGGGGTCTCCTGCATTGCAGGCGGATTCTTTACCAGCTGAGCTATCAGGGAAGCCCTATCACCCATACATGCAGAGCCCCTGATGTGCCCAAATGATGTGTTACCCTTTCTCTGGTCCCCTGACTCAGTTATTTTTGATTAAAAAAAAAAAATCAAACATTCTTACTAAATCAACATTTGAAGACTGTGAAAGAAAAGGAAATATAAATGGTAAAAAACAAAAATAGAAGGAAAAGATTAAAAAGGAAAATAAATAGATGATTTGTGTCATTAATTAAATGATGGTAGACCTTGTTTGGGCTTTCTTTGGGTAGTCATCCATTCATTCCCTCAACAAATATTTATTTTGTACTTTATATTTTTATTGGCTCTTCTGGGTAATGGATAATGCTGTCTAGCTGAGGAGACACAAAATAGTAAATGTGAAAAAAGTCCAACTAAAATCAGGAAAGTTTCACAGAAAAGGTGATATTTCAGCTGGGACAGAGGTATGCATTTAACTAGCAGAGAAGAGGGGGGTAATTCCAGACAGCACTTCTGACACAGTAAACTTCAATTGAGTCTATGTTCTATGTTGCTAAAAGTGTATGTGTGGAGAAGGTGGAAGGAGGTGGGGATCTATGGCAGGATATGAAGCTGAAAGACCAGCATGCAATGAGAAACAATACAAAGGACTTTGACCTTTATTCTGCAAGTAATCAGAGTTATGAAGGAGGGCTAAGCCTTTTTACTGAGACCATTCATGGAGTTTGCATGAATATAAGGACAATTGGGAATAACTTAAACAGATATAACAACTGATAAAGAAATCATTATAAAGTTGAATGAAAATTAAACCTTGAATAACAACTAAGTCTAGGTACAATAATAATGTTTATCATTAAAAGGCATGAAAGTACTTCATCTGCGCTAACTAAAAAAATTAAAGTTGAGTTTACACATACTTTTCAATCCCAACTAAAAATTTATGGTCCAGAAAAACTGGCAATTACTATAAAACCATTATTGTGCAATAATTATTATACAACACATTTGTATATATGTGAAAGTCCTTCTCAAAACAGTGAAATAAAACTCAATTGGAGTTGATGCAAATAAAATTACTATTATGGTAATAAATCTATTTGTGGAATCTGAGTCCTAAAATATGAACTAAATACAAGCCAGAGGGAAAAACGTGGCTGAATAAGGCCAAACAGATATTGTAAATCACCACAAATGGAAAAAGAACTGGCCTTTTATATCTAAAGAGTGAAGTGGTCAAGAAAGAAATTTACAATGAAGGAATATAAATTAGGACCTAAGAGATTATTCAGTCTCTTCTACTTTTTCATTCCCCCTCTTTCCTGCTGATAATTCTCTCACCATTCCTAAAAGGATTATAGATATCCATTCCAGCAGTTTCCCTTCAACTTAACTTTAGTTATGGAACTCTGCAAAATCCCAGCATATAAAACAAATAAAAATATAAATCTCAGGCTGAAAGAAGTCAGGGGGAGGGGTTCTGGGGTACCCTAACTTGGTTTCCATATGGGCCTTCACCATCCCTCTGAGATAGCTCCTCCAAAGCCTTTTCAGTAAAATGTGAAACACATTGGTCCTTGTCCAAACCTCTCAATTTACAAATGAGGAAACTGAAGCCTAGAGAGCTGCCTAAGAAAAAGATGTTTCCTAGTACTCCTGCTAAAACTAGAATGCTTTCTCTTCATAATCTCTAAATTTCTGGGTTAAAAATGATTTCTTGTACTAGAAGTTCACGTCATCCCTCTGTATCAAATTCCCATTCAAAATTCACATAGGTTAGTAACCATCAATTTACTAAATGTCTACTTGAGACCAAATACTTTGTTAGGGATATGTCATCTATTCTCACTTAACCCTACCAAATCCCCCAGAGGTCAAGAAATTGGGCTCAGAGAGGTATATGAAACTTCCCAAGGTCACAAAGCTAGTATTAATAGATTGGAATTCTGATCTATCTAACTCTTAAAGCCAAACCTCAGACTCTTGAACTTCTAATCCCAATGTTTCCCAAATCTTTGCCTACCTTTTCACATGCATGCACACACGCGTGCTCAGTTGCTCAGTCGTGTTCAATTCTTTGAGATCCCATTGAATGTAGCCCACCAGGCTCCTGTGTCCATGGGATTTCTCAGGCAAGAATTTTGGGGTGGGTTGCCATTTCCTGCTCCAGGGGATCTTCCCCCACCCAAGAATCAAACCCCCAACTCTTTTATCTCCTGCCTTGGCAGGCAGATTCTTTACCACTGTGCCACCTGGGAAGATCATTTATCTTTTCACAGGCTCCCAGAACTGTAAGTGATATTGTCATTTCAAAAGAGATGTACTTCCTAATCCAAGCTTCTCAGGGAATAGCTACTTCATGCTTCAGCCAAGCATAAAGGCATCATGCCTACCTTAAACCTCTGAACTCAAAATTCAGAACTATAGAGATGCTCACCTTCAATCCCCCCTCCAAATTTTAACAGACTCCTACAACTTCCAAGGAAAGTTGAAAACTCTTAATAAAAGGGCTACAAAACAACAACTCTGAGCTGAGCATAAGACAACAGACTGACATTTTAGATTGAAAACATATTATATATTATCTGGTAAGACATTAGAAATTTGAACTTAGGGGCTGCTTTGGGACAAAAGATGACTGTCACCGCGAAGTAGGCTCCAGAGCTGGCATTAAATAATTTGAATTTGGCGGGAGGTCAAAGGAATTTTAGGGCATCCTCTGCAAGCAGGAGTTGAAGTGACTGTGATGGTCAATCACAGAAAGGAGTGTGGAACCAGAAATGACAATAAATTATTGGTGACGGAAGGTGACTTTAAACAGATGGAACTTGGGGTCACCGGACAAGTCCTCAGCATTAGGATTCTACAATTTCGGATAGCTTCAGTGCCTGAAAACCACAACCCCAGTCCTCGCCACCCATTCGGACACCCCAACCCTTTTGGCCTTACCTTCTGTTGGATGTAGCGAATCGAATACTTCGGGGTAATAGTAGGGCGAGATCTGAAGCTGGTTGGCCAGGGTAGGCTGCTAGGGGCCCTCAGTGACGGCGATACGGGGCTGGCGGCCCCAGAAGTCAGGGAAGCTAGGAGCAGGAGCAGGAGGGAGCAGCGCCCCATGGCTCAGGACCGTGGCTGCAGAGCGGGTAGGAGGGAGACAGGCAGATGCGCGCAGCCCCGCCCAGCCCACAGCTCCGCCCCCGAGACAGGCCCCTCCTTCCCGGGAGAAACCCAATGCCACCCCGCCCCTCAGCAAAGCCTCTCAAATTCGAATTGCCCAAGCCATTCCGACCCCGTCCCAGTCCCACAGGGCGCCGCCAGGTTTCATTTCCCTCTTGTACCGTCACCTCTTTATTGGAGTTCACCTTTATTCCTTTCCGACTCAAAGCCTACCTTTACCATCCCAGGGCCCCTCCTATCTGACCTCTGAACCCCGTTCTTAACTGTATCACCCCCCACAAACACTTTCTCCCCACCCTATATCCTCCTCTTTATCGTCACTGCCAAACCCTGCCCTGTTCACCTCTATTTCAATGCCACATCCTTGTCCTCCACAAATCCTACATTATAATAGTGTGTGCATGCGTGCAAACGTGCCAGGCCACTTGGGTCGTGTCCAACTCTTTGCGACCCTATAGACGGTAGCCTGCCAGGCTCCTCTGTCCACGGGATTCTCCAAGCAAGACTACTTGAGTGAGTTGCCATGCCCTCCTCCAGGAGAATCTTCCCAACGCAAGGATCTAACCCAAGTCCCCCACATTGCAGGCGGATTCTTTAGCGTCTGAGCCACCAGGGAAGCCCCGGGAAGGGCTACTGCCAATTAAAAACTGGTACTCGCCACCAGCTCTACAAGGACTAAATCATTCACTAGTCACTCAGCCCTGACAGTCAAAACACCCTGAAGGAGGAGCTCAGGGTACAGATCTGCTCCTCCTGACTGGCAGCGGCATCTGCCAATCCGTGTTAATGTGTCCAAATCCTGCCCTTTTCACTAAAATCCTGTATACTGCTAACCCATGCCCACTGGGTCTGGCTCCTTTGCACCGCCACCTCCACGTCAGCCTCATCACCTCCTAGGGCACTCTGTCGGTTGCTCACCCCTACACATAAGGGAAATGTCCACTTCCCAACGGAGGTCGCCCCGGAATCCCACTAGTTAGTTCCCGGTCCCTGCTTCCAAGCTACGCCCCCTTCCGTCTTCCGGCACCCAGCTTCGGACCCTGCCTTCCCCTCTCCTTAGAGGCAGTCCGGAGTCCCCTACGGTCTCCGCGACTCTCCCACCACCAACTTCCGCTTCTCCTTCCAGTCAGCCAGGTGAGCCTCGGTCAGAGGGGCGCCCCCAGCCACTACCACCCTTCCCGGGGTCCCTACGCCTAGCCGGGTCAACGCTGCCTCAAAACCAACTGTACAGACTGTACTACTGCTCAATCAGCTGGGAAAGGACACTTGCCTAAGCCTCTCGGACAAAAATAGTTGTCCCCAAAACCTCACAGGCTGTCGCGCTACATCTCCAACCTCGGCTGCGTCTTCTTCTGATTGGCTCTGAGGCCAGACGATCATGGCGTCACTTCCGGCGGAAGGAGGCGCGGGAGATTCGATTGGAAGACACTGTTGCCGCTTGAGTCTTGCGGTCTGCGTCACTGAGCTTCGCCCGGGCAGGTTCCTGGGTCCTCTGCCTCAGGTGAGGAGGTGCCGGAGGAGATTCTCGGGGAGCAGGGACCGGAGACTCCTAAGAAGATCCTTGAACGTCGTTCTGAGTGAGCATTCAGAGCATTCTATGTTGTTTTTTAAAGAGTTAGTCTCTTCTATCAAAGGGCGGTTATGAAAGTAGAAGGGTGAGGTCAGTTCTTTTCATTTTAGACGGTGCTGTTGCAATCAGTCAGAGAGCGTGTGTGTGTGCCATCGACCTGGAAATGGGTAAGTGCTGGAACCCGAAATACAGGGAGGAAAAAGTTGCTGCTGCAATTTTTGAGGTGCTCGGAGGCTCGTACACAGCTGGCTGCTATGCCCAGTAGTATCTGCTGAAAAGGGATCTTTTCCTAACTGCTTTGATGACTCAGAGGGACAAGTGCTCACTGAGCAGAGTGTTCAAACCAGAAACAAGTTTTCTAGATACCTTCCTTGTCTCTCACATCAAGCCATACACTTCTTGCCAGTTTTACTTTGGTTCAGCACAACTGCTTCATAACTATGACCGTAGCCTCCCAGCTGATTCTTTCAACTTCCTTACGGTCCAATCCAGTCTCCACGTTGCTAGGCTGATAAAGTACAAATCTGATCAGGGCACTCCCCACTAAAAACCTTTCCTTTGGTTGCTCCTGTTTGCCCTCAGGTTTAAGTCTAAACTCCTTAAAGTGATTAACAGGACCCTTCTTGTCTGGCCTTTGCCTAGTACTCCAGCTTTTTTTTCCACCTCTCCAGCACTATGCTCCAACCAAATGGAATGTCCTTTTGAGTCCCTCAAATGCACCATTCTCCCTCACCTTCAGACCCCGTGTGAATCCCATCCCACCTAGTTCTTAATCATTCTTTAGGTCTCAATTTATGAAGCTTTCTATCAGGAGGCCTTTCATCATCCTGCAAAATTGGGTCACAAAGCACCCAATAGTTACTTACTCATTCTACAGATACTTTTTAAGTCTCCCTCTGTGCCAAGAACTTCTAAGTACTAGGATCACAATGGTGAACAAGATGTGAGAGTCCTTTGGAACTTAAACTTTTTATGTGTAGGCTTAAAAAGAATGAAGTGGAATCTATTTGAGTTAGGTTTGTTTGGAAAGGCCTCTGAGGAGTTGACACTTAAATTGAGGCCTAGAAGATGAGAATGATCTAGCCATGCAATAGAAGAAACGAAGAAAATTCCAGAGTGAACAGGTTATGTAAAGGCTTTAAAGCAGGAAAGATCTTAGCATCTTAATGTTCAAGAAACTAAGAAAAGGCCAGTATGCTGAAATGTGTCCAGAAAGGACAGCTGCGGGAGGTGATTTTTTTTTTTTCTATCTGTAACCCTGTTCCCTTCCCCATCTCTAGAACTTTACCTGTCATAAGTGCAATGAACAAACTGTGCTTGATACTCACTAAGAGTTTCCTGAGTGATATTTTTAAAATATTTTTCATCAGTATTTCTCCAAACAAAAGAGGTTTTGTCTGTTTTTTGCTTATTTGATTTTTTTTATGTCCTACCTCCCTCTCCCTTATCCAGAATTTTCATTTTAATGTCAGAAGATCATTTCTCAGGGACTTGTTATGACTGCCTTTAGAAAGATTAGACAAAGTATGCACCCTTGGAGGGAGACCATTAGACAGCTTTAATAAAGCAACTCAAAGTAACTACCGTTTCCATAGCTGAGGAGTCTGTCCTATAATATATGAAATGGGAAATATGAGAGCAACAGAATGACAAAGATTTTCTTGCAAAGCAAGAGCAGTTTGAGGAGGAATGAAGAAAGGGAGAGGAGTTAGTCACATCTCCTTTTCTGTATGCCGTTAGAAGTATGGGCCAGTTTTTTAAAGGAGTGATTTCATCCTTTGGCCACAGTCTTGGACTAAATGAGTCCCCCTGTTATATTTTCTCATGGTATAATGTACTTTCCCTGTATAGAATTTTCCACCTATTTCTTACTAGGCTATAGATCTAGTGACCAGGTAGAGACCTTGTCTATTTTGTTCATCACTTATATTATTCCCATCAGCTGGTATTTATCCGCTGCACAATAAATAATTGATAAGTAAACATATTGAACTTGGACTTCCCAGGTGATACTAGTAGTAAAGAATCTGCCTGCCGATGCAGGAAAAACAAGAGTCGTGGGTTCAATCCCTGGGTCTGGAAGATCTCTTGGAATAGGAAATGACAACCTGCTATGGTATTCTTGCCTGAAAAACTCCATGGACAAAAGAGCCTGGTGGGCTACGTCCATGGGACCACAACGAGTCAGATGCAACTGAGCACATATTGAACTTATTAATTGGAATATGGTTTGTTGACTGTGGTGGAACTGAAAGCAATGTAATGCTGTATCACCATCCTCCCCAATAAAATCAAGAAGAAAAATAAACGGCAGGTAGATACCACATATGGAATTGTTCCCAAGTCTGTGATCATGTTTTCCTAACTTTAGTGTTTACTCATTCCTCATGCTTCATTCAGTTGTCCATCAAACATGAATTCAATACTTAAAGTCAGGCACTAGAGAGAGAGAGAGACAAAACAAACTAGATGACCAGAATCATAAGGAAATACTATGAAAACAGCAAAGGGAATGACTAATAGTGACTGCCTAAAAGGATCTGATTTCATATTTGTCCATTGCCAATGTATGGAAAGTCTTTTTGCCATTTGCTGAGTTTACCAATTGAAATGCAAATAATAAAAATACCTTAATGACCTTTTACATTTCAGTTCTCAAATTTACCATTGTTATAGTTTTCTCAACATATTTCTCCACTAGAGGGCAATAAACCCTTAAATAATAACAATTTAACCAATTTCTTGCCTTTAAAATATAGCAGTTAGTGCTTGCACAATTAATTTAGAAATTAATTCCCAAATATTTCTGCTTATATATGTTTTTCATTTACTGGTGACTTGATAGACCAGGCCCCCATCTTCATGAAACTTTCAGACTAATGAGGGTAGAACTAACAGAAACAAGGGAGCATGTATCATCTGATATGTACATTTTCATAATGGCATATATCACAAGTGTGGTTAGTACCATAAAGGAATAAAATGGATGATATCATGGAAACCAAGCAGAAGAGAATATTTATTGAAATGAAAAGGGGCTCTCTACAGGGTAACATTAAGGATTTAATGACGGGAATAAGAGCCAACTATTTGAAGAACTAAGGGAAAAGCTTTATAGACAAAGAGAAAAGTAAGAACAGAAGCCTGAAAACAGAAGTTATTTTGTGCATTTAAGGAGCAGAAAGAAGGCTGGCATGGCTTGAAGTGTAGTGATTAAAGAGGGCAAGTGGGACAAGGTGAGTCAAAGAGGTGGTGCTAGATGAGCTAAGACCTTACAGGCATTGTGGGGAATTGAGGCTTCATTTCAAACTACAAGATTTTAAGCAGATAAAAGACCACATTTTCAGGAGGGAGTTTTGCCCTGTTTTATCTCCCCTAGCTCGTATATGGGCTTCTATTGTGGCTCATGGTAAAGAATCTGCCTGCAGTGCAGGAGACACAGGTTCAATCCCTGGGTCAGGAAGATTCCCTGGAGGAGGAAATGGCAACCCACTCCAGTATTCTTGCCTGAAGAATCCCATGGACAGAGGAGTGTGGTGGTCTACAGTCCATGGGGTTGCAAAGAGTCAGATATGACTGAACAATTAACACTTCACTTTTCAGCACATAGGTAGCTGTACCACCATATTAACATTGTATCCAAACTGGATATTCAGAGAAGATGCCTTTACTGACATACATTCCATCATTTGCCACTTGGCAAGAAGGAACTTGAAGTCAATAGCACTAATAATAGCAGTGTACTCTGGCCTGCCTTTCTACTGTGTCATCTCTTCTACCTTATCCTTAGAGATTGCCATGTGGCCTAAGGTGACAGCCAAATCTAGGAATACATATCTGCTTTTGGTAGAACCTTATTAGTCATGTATACCTAAGGGTACAAAAGCAAGGACTTCAACAAGAATTAAGCAGGGTGAAATGTCTTTTTCTCTTTTTTTTGTTTCCTATGCCCCCTTTAATAACATAAACCAGTGATTTATGTAAATCCATTTATCTATAATCTTTGTAAGTTTCTATCTTACTGCCTTCAGTGGCAAGGTTTTATTTTCACAGAAATGTTCTGATTGATAGACAGGATTAATGTCACTTTAAGATATCCATTCCAAAATCACACTTAGAAATTTGTGATCATCCTCAGGATGAGCTATATGTAAAAGATTTTTTTATGATTTTAAACTAATGACTTCCACTTTATCAAAATTTACTGATGCCAGTCTCAGAACGTTTCACCCATTTTCAGAAATTGAAAGCTTTTGCCATGTTTTACAAATGAAAATTTATTGATATAGCTTTATCTTGAACATCTACAGAGACATTTATTTCAGAGCATTTACATTATGCTATATATAAACTAATTGGTTTTTAAATTTTGATAAACCACCATTTGAATTTTTAAAAAATATAAAAGAGGTGAATTGCTATTTTTTTGTTTTACTTCTCTGATGTGTTTTATACAAGGCTCATAAAGCACTTTGAACTCTCCTTTGATTTTTATTTTTCTATTTGTGCACTCTAAAATGTCTTTTTTTCCCTCTTCAGGTTGTATAAAAATGTACCCAGCCCAAATACAGAAATCTAATGAAGTGATATTTTCCCGCTAAAAAGAACTGTTTCCCACCAGTTCAGGTTTAAACATTCATGTAAGTTCATTTACGTTCTTTCCTGTTAATGGTAGAAACAAGTTCTGTATAGCTCTTCTTTCTTGAATTACCAGGGTAGAACATTTATTCAAAAACCCAATATTTGCTTGAGCTACTCTATTTTAAGTCTGACTTTCTTTAACTATGTAGAAAAAAGAAAATTAGTTTTCCAACATACTGACACTTACTACAAAAAACATCTATTGACTTTGTAGTGAAGGTTAGGTGATTTTCCTAAGAAATGAGTTATTCACATGCAATTAAAGATTTGTCATTCATCCCACGACCACTTTGTTTTGCAGACCACAGTGGGAACACATGAATAGAAGAAGAAAATTTCTTCTTGCCTCAGTTCTTGCTCTCCAGAATTCTAGTTTTATATATCCTTCATGTCAAAAGTGCTTTTCTCGGATAATCCTGGTCTCTAAAAGGTAAAAATAAAGCCTGAAAGTGTGAGAAGGAAAATATAAGAATTCAACCAACCACAGAATATACAGTACTATAGTATTCACTGCTGGGGGGAAAAAAATCCATGGATAAGTATACCTCTGCAGTTCAAACCTGTGTTGTTCAAGGGTCAGCTGTATAATGTTAGTCTGGGGGGAACTTCCCTGATGGTCCACTGATTAACAATCTGCCTTCCATGCAGGGGATGCGGGTTTGATCCCTGGTCAGGGAAGTAAGATCCCACATGCAGTGGGGCAACTAAGCCTGTACACTACAACTACTGAGCCTCCATGCCCTAGAGGCCACACACCACTGCTACCAAGAAGGCTTGCTGCAGTTAAGAACTAACACAGCCAAATAAATCAATACTTAAACGAACCCTCAACATTTTTTTTAAGTTTAGTCCTTCATTTGAGAAGATTATCATATTCATATATGTGTCTGTGTGTGTGTGTATGTGAATATGATAATTTCATATGAAGGAACAAACTTAACATATACATAAATTACGAGCGAAGAAGGCAACTCATTTGTCCATATAAGCCATCCACCCAGCTCAAACTAGTAGTTGTTCAGTTGCCAAGATGTATCTGATTCTCTGCAACCCTGGATTATATCACGCCAGGCTTCCCTGTCCTTTACTATCTCCTGAAGTTTACTCAAATTCATGTCCACTGAGTTGGTGATGCTCTGTCTAATTACCTCACCCTCTGCTGCCTTTTTCTCCTTTTGCTTTCAGTCTTTCTCATCATCAAAATCTTTTCCAACAAGTCACCTCTTCACATTAGGGGGCCAAAGTATTGGAGCTTCAGCTTCAGCATCAGTCCTTCCAATGAATAATCAGGATTGATTTCCCTTGGGATTGACTGGTTTGATCTTCTTGCAATCCAAGGGACTCTAAAGAATCTTCTCCAGCACCACAATTTGAAAGCATCAATTCTTCAGCTCTCAGCCTTATGGTCCAAATCTCAACATTTGTACATGACTACTGAAAAGACCATAGCTTTGACTATATAGACCTTTGGCACAAACTGATGTCTTTGCTTTTTAATATGCTGTCTTGGTTTATCATAGCTTTCCTTCCAAGGAGCAAGTGTCTTAATTTGATGGCTGCAGTCACTGTCCACAATGATTTTGGAGCCCAAGAAAATAAAATGTGCAACTGTTTCCATTGTTTCCCCATCTATTTACCATGAAGTAATGGGACTGGATGCCATGACTTAGTTTTTTGAATGTTGAGTTTTAAACCAGCTTTTTCACTTTCCTCTTTCACCCTCATCAAGAAGCCCTTTAGCTCCTCTTCAATTCCTGTCATTAAAGTGCCATCATCTGGATATCTGAGATTGATATTTTTCCTGGCAGTCTTGATTCTAGCTTGTGAGTATTCCCTCCTGACATTTCGCATGATATATTCTGAATTTAAGTTAAATAAGCAGGGTGACAATATACAGCATTGATGTACTCCTTTCCCATCTTTGAACCAGTCAGTTGTTCCAAGTCCAGTTCTAACTGTTGCTGCATACAGGTTTCTCAGGAGATGGATAAGGTGATCTGGTAGTCCCATCTCTGAGAATTTTCTAGTTTGTTGTGATCCACGTAGTCAAAGGCTTTAGCATAATCATTGAAATTAAAGTAGATGTGTTTTTTGAATTGCCTTGCTTTTTCTGTGATCCAACAGATGTAGGCAATTTGATCTATGGTTTCTCTGACTTTTCTAAATGCAGCTTGCACATCTGGAAGTTCTCAGTTCATGTACCGGTGAAGCCTAACTTGAAGGCTTTTGAGCATAATCTTGATAATGTGAAATAGGTGCAATTGTAGAGTAATTTGAGCTTTCTTTCGCATTGCTTTTCTTTGGGATTGGAATGAAAACTGACCTTTTCCAGTCCTGTGGCCATTGCTGAGTTTTCCAAATTTACTGGCATATTCAGTGCATTGCTATTCAATAACAAGTAACATTTTGGGTATAGGAGTGCCTCTAGAAATTAAATCAAGGACTGTGACTTGAATGTGTTGTCGCTACCCTTGCTTCTCAAAATGTGGTCTGAGGAACAGCTGCATTGGCATCACCTGGGAGCTTGTTAGAAATGCAGAAACTTGGGCCTTGTCCCAGACATAGTGAATCAGGATCTTTGTTTTTATCAAGATCCCTAGGTGATTGGTTTGCATATTGAAGTTTGTAGAGCTCTGATCTACTCCACACTAACATTTATTTCAGTTAAGGCTTAGCTTACTCCCAAAGAATTAAAGGGAACTGCATAAATAAGTAAATACCTTCATTCTACATATATTATAAAAATATATACTTTAGTATATATATTCATAATTGCTAATAATGCATTAACACTAGTAATGTGCTAATCCTAGTCTTTCTTAGGCTATCATTGATATTCTCTATTTATAAGATAGTTCATTCTTAACCATACCATTCTTATAGTTATCATCCAAGAAAGAACTCCCGGCAAAGAATCCAAAGCCTTGGATTTGGTCATAAAAATCACTAACTTTGCCATCTGGGGCCACAGTTCACCCCAATTTCCCAGTTCTGTGAATGTGGCTAAATGCCTTGTTTACCTGTCAAAAACAAATAAAATACGTGAGTTCAGTTCAGTCCCTCAGTCATGTCCAACTCTGTGACCCCATGAACTGCAGCACGCCAGGCCTCCCTGTGCATCACCAACTCCGGGAGTTTACCCAAACCCATGTCCATCAAGTAGGTGAGGCCATCCAACGATCTCATCCTCTGTCATCCGCTTCTCCTGCCCTCAATCTTTCCCAGCATCAGGGTCTTTTCAAATGAGTCAACTCTTCACTTCAGGTGGCCAAAGTATTGGAGTTTCAGCTTCAACATCAGTCCTTCCAGTGAACACCCAGGACTGATCTCCTTTAGGATGGATTCGTTGGATCTCCTTGCTGTTCAAGGGATTCTCAAGAGTCTTCTCCAACACCACAGTTCAAAAGCATCAATTCTTTGGCACTCAGCTTTCTTTATAGTGCAACTCTCACATCCATACATAACCACTGGAAAAACCATAGCCTTGACTAGATGGACTTTTGTTGACAAAGTAATGTCTCTGCTTTTTAATATGCTGTCTAGGTTGGTCATAACTTTCCTTCCAAGGAGTAAGCTTCTTTTAATTTCATGACTGCAATCACCATCTGCAGTGATTGTGGAACCCAAAAAAATGAATTCAGCCACTGTTTCCCCATCTATTTCCCATGAAGTGATGGGACTGGATGCCATGATCTTTGTTTTCTGAATGTGAGCTTTAAGCCAACTTTTTCACTCTCCTCTTTAACTTTCATCAAACGCTCTTTAGTTCTTCTCTTTCTGCCATAAAGGTGGTGTCATCTGCATATCTGAGGTTATTGATATTTCTATAACTTAAATGAGCAGGATGACAATATACAGCCTTGACATACTCCTTTTTCGATTTGGAACTAGTCTGTTGTTCCATGTCCAGTTCTAACTGTTGCTTCCTGACCTGCATACAGTTTATTGGGATCCACACAGTCAAAGGCTTTGGCATAGTCAATAAAGCAGAAATAGACGTTTTTCTGGAACTCCCTTGCTTTTTTGATGACCGAGTAGATGTTGGCAATTTGATCTCTGGTTCCTCTGCCTTTTCGAAAACCAGCTTGAACATCTGGAAGTTCATGGTTCACGTATTGCTGAAGCCTGGCTTGGAGAATTTTGAGCATTATTTTACTAGCATGAGAGATGAGTGCAGTTGTGCAGTAGTTTGAGCATGCTTTGGCATTGCCTTTCTTTGGGATTGGAATGAAAACTGACCTTTTCTAGTCCTGTGGCCATTGCTGAGTTATCCAAATTTGCTGGCATGTTGAGTGCAGCACTTTGACAGCATCATGTTCCAGGACTTGAAATAGCTCAACTGGAATTCCATCACCTCTGCTAGCTTTGTTCATTGTGATGCTTCCTAAGGCCCACTTGACTTCACATTCCAGGATGTCTGGCTCTATGTGAGTGATCACACCATCGTGATTATCTGGGACATGAAGCTCTTTTTTGTACAGTTCTTCTGTGTATTCTTGCCATGTCATCTTAATATTGTCTCCTTCTGTTAGGTCTATACCATTTCTGTCCCTTATTGAGCCCTGCTTTGCATGAAATGTTCCCTTGATATCTCTAATTTTCTTGAAGAGATCTCTAGTCTTTCCCATTCTATTGTTTTCCTCTATTTCTTTGCATTGATCACTGAGGAAAGCTTTCTTATCTCTCCTTGCTATCCTTTGGAACTCAGTATTCAAATGCGTTTATCTTTCCTTTCTCCTTTGCTTTTCGCCTCTCTTCTTTTCACAGCTATTTGTAACACCTCCCCAGACAGCCATTTTGCTTTTTTGCATTTCTTTTTCTTAGGGATGGTCTTGATCCCTGTCTCCTGTACAATTTCACCAACCTCTGTCCATAGTTCATCAGACATTCTATCAGATCTAGTCCCTTAAATCTATTTCTCACTTCTACTGTATAGTCACAAGGGATTTAATTTAGGTCATACCTGAATGGCCTAGTGGTTTTCCCCACTTTCTTCAATTTAAGTCTGAATTTGGCAATAATTTGATTATTATTTGAATTTGATCTGAGCCACAGTCAGCTCCCAGTCTTGTTTTTGCTTACTGTATAGAGCTTCTCCATCTTTGGCTGCAAAGAATATAATCAATCTGATTTTGGTGTTGGCCATCTGGTGATATCCATGTGTAGAGTCTTCTCTTGTGTTGTCTGAAAAGGGTGTTTGCTATGACCAGTGCATTCTTTTGGCAGAACTCTATTAGCCTTTGCCATGCTTCATTCTGTATTCTAAGGCCAAATTTGCCTGTTACTCCAGGTGTTTCTTGACTTTCTACTTTTGCACTCCAGTTCCCTGTAATGAAAAGGTCTTTTTTGGGTGTTGGTTCTAAAAGGTCTTGTAGGTCTTCATGGAACTGTTCAACTTCAGCTTCTTCAGCATTACTGGTTGGGGCATAGACTTGGATTACTGTGATATTGAATGGTTTGCCTTGGAAACAAACAGAGATCATTCTGTCATTTTTGAGATTGCATCCAAGTACTGCATTTTGTACTGTATTTTGGACTGTTTTATTAGCTATAATGGCTACTCCATTTCTTCTAAGGGATTCCTGCCTGCAGTAGTAGATATAATGGTCATCTAAGTTAAATTCACCCATTCCAGTCCATTTTAGTTCGCTGATTCCTAGAATGTCGACGTTCACTCTTGCCATCTCCTGTTTGACCACTTCCAATTTGCCATGATTAATGGGCCTAACATTCCAGGTTCCTATGCAGTATTGTCTTTACAGCATCAGACCTTGCTTCCATCACCAGTCACATCCACAGGTGGGTGTTGTTTTTGCTTTGGCTCCATCCCTTCATTCTTTCTGGAGTTATTTCTGCACTCATCTCTAGTAGCATATTGGGCACCTACCAATCTGGGGAGTTCCTCTTTCAGTGTCCTATCATTTTGCCTTTTCATACTGTTCATGGGATTCTCAAGGCAAGAATACTGAAGTGGCTTGCCATTCCCTTCTTCAGTGGACCACATTCTGTCAGACCTCTCCACCATGACCCGTCCATCTTGGGTGGCCCCACATAGCATGGCTTAGTTTCATTGAGTTAGACAAGGCTGTGGTCCATATCATCAGACTAGCTAGTGGTCTGTGATTGTGGTTTCAGTCTGTCTGCCCCCTGATGCCCTCTTTCAGTGCCTACCGTCTTACTTGGGTTTCTCTTACACTGGATGTGAAAACGTCTGTAAATTGTAAAACACTGATGCATATTAATTCTAGATTTGCTAAGAATTTTGCATTAGACTCTAATGCATTATTAATACATAATTTTTGAACAAGTTCTACTATATGTTTAAAACATCTAAAAAACTAATTCATTTCACTAGAGCTTGCAACTAGTGAGGTTTTATCACCCTATATTGTCACCCTGCTTATTTAACTTACATGCAGAGTACATCATGAGAAACGCTCTACTGGAAGAAACACAAGCTGGAATCAAGATTGCCGGGGAAATATCAATAACCTCAGATATGCAGATGACACCACCCTTATGGCAGAAAGTGAAGAGGAACTCAAAAGCCGCTTGATGAATGTGAAAGAGGAGAGTGAAAAAGTTGGCTTAAAGCTCAACATTCAGAAAACGAAGATCATGGCATCTGGTCCCATCACTTCATGGGAAATAGATGGGGAAACAGTAGAAATAGTGTCAGACTTTATTTTGGGGGGCTCCAAAATCAGTGCAGATGGTGATTGCAGCCATGAAATTAAAAGACGCTTGCTCCTTGGAAGAAAAGTTATGAGCAACCTAGATAGTATATTCAAAAGCAGAGACATTACTTTGCCAACTAAGGTCTGTCTAGTCAAGGCTATGGTTTTTCCTGTGGTCATGTATGTATGTGAGAGTTGGACTGTGAAGAAGGCTGAGCGCCAAAGAATTGATGCTTTTGAAGTGTGGTGTTGGAGAAGACTCTTGAGAGTCCCTTGGACTGCAAGGAGATCCAACCAATCCATTCTGAAGATCGGCCCTGTGATTTCTTTGGAAGGAATGATGCTAAAGCTGAAAGTCCAGTACTTTGGCCACCTCATGCGAAGAGTTGACTCATTGGAAAAGACTCTGATGCTGGGAGGGATTGGGGGTTGCAGCCATGAAATTAAAAGACGCTTACTCCTTGGAAGAAAAGTTATGACCAACCTAGATAGTATATTCAAAAGCAGAGACATTACTTTGCCAACTAAGGTCCGTCTAGTCAAGGCTATGGTTTTTCCTGTGGTCATGTATGTATGTGAGAGTTGGACTGTGAAGAAGGCTGAGCGCCAAAGAATTGATGCTTTTGAAGTGTGGTGTTGGAGAAGACTCTTGAGAGTCCCTTGGACTGCAAGGAGATCCAACCAATCCATTCTGAAGATCGGCCCTGTGATTTCTTTGGAAGGAATGATGCTAAAGCTGAAAGTCCAGTACTTTGGCCACCTCATGCGAAGAGTTGACTCATTGGAAAAGACTCTGATGCTGGGAGGGATTGGGGGCAGAAGGAGAAGGGGACGACAGAGGATGAGATGGCTGGATGGCATCACTGACTGGATGGATGGGAGTCTGAGTGAACTCCGGGAGTTGGTGATGGACAGGGAGGCCTGGCGTGCTGTGATTCATGGGGTCGCAAAGAGTCGGACACGACTGAGCAACTAAACTGAACTGAAGTGGATTACCTTCACTTATTCTATGACCAGAATACAACATAAACTCCAGCCAATTTGGTTAAGATTAAATGAATGGATGTCACAGCTCCATTATCATTGTGGATAAAAAAATAATTAGCACAGATGTAATGAGGGTGAATCAGTAACTTACAGGAAGGATTAACCTTTGTTCAAAACAGTCACCTTGTGAGTCATGGAATTTAGGCTCCCCCTAGTGGCTATCTGGAAGCAATCAAATTTATACAGCTATCTTTTAACATTATTTTCTGTTTGCACTTTTCCACTTTTTTTAAGGCAAATCATTAGCGACGCGAAGAAAAAACATTCTGGGATTAACCATTACCATAAATGTTTAAGGGGTCAGTTTGCTAAACTAAGAATGTTAAAGATGGATAGCAGAATTCCAACTAGAAAAGAGGGAAACATAAGCAGAAGTGGCAGTAACCAATATTGAATTATAAGACAGCAGCAGACTAAACACATTAATTTGACAACATCTTTACTAGACTCTTTAACTTTCTTTTCTTATATTTTGCCTCATTTTATCATTCTTCAATCCTGTATTTCACAGGTAAGTAAGTTTAAGCTTAAAGATCTTAATATGTATTCCGAGACCAGAGATCTAATACATTATAGTAGTGTTATACTTGACACACAGTATTTTTTTATAAGAAAGACTTTGACCATACTTGCAACACAAGTTAAACAAGATGTTTTGTACCTAGTTTCTGTAATCTAATAAATTCTCAACATATTTCAATGNTGGGCACAGGAAGGCCTAGAGGAGCTATCCTTATCATAGTGAGAAAAATATGACTAGGAACTTTATAAATATTTAAAGATTACTCATTGTTCTTTGAACAGAAAATAGACATTAAATTTTGGGTCTTCTCTTGGTGTGGCATTTACTTCACTATATTTAATGTGCCCCCACCAGTAAAAGTAACTTATGAATAGAGAAAATTTAAAAGAGGTTGATCTGAAATCATTTTACAATGTAATTTGTACATTTTGTACATAAAATATTTTTAATCTTTACTTTGCCAGATTTATTTCACATCACAAAAAAGTTAGTGAACATCTCTTTTTTCCCTGCACTTTTCCAGGTCTAATTGTCCAAAATGTGGCTCTACTGGTGAAGCTGAAAATGCCTTTACAGATACAAGCTTTCCTTAAAAGTTGCAGAATCAAACAAATTATTTGACATTACTGTATTTGGAAGCTGCTTAGATGCATTTTTTGGTCTCACGGCCACTGGTTTGCACAGGTAAGAATATTTAAAGCATTCTTTTTCCTAGCCACATACATCAAGTTTGAAGATATGTGTTTTTAAAATAATATGCATTTAGTAAAAAGATGATCACCCAACTTCAAATCATCAGTTCATTTAAAAAGATAAGAAAGAGAAAGACGTTTATTTTCTGAATACATATTGTGATGTTGTTAAACCATGCTCCTTTTATTCAGACCAACTAAACTGTAATTAGAGTATTAAATTACAAAACTTTAATCCAAGTTAGAGAAATATAGATGAAAGTAAAATCATTTCAAACTGAAGGATTATTCAAATCAAGAGGCTAAGGTCTCTTGAGGTAGAAGCTATTTGAAGGAACATTTACATATCAGAAATTGAAATTATGTCATTTATTTCATTTGCATTGCAACTTCATCTGCATAATTGGACCTGTTAAGATGGTGTCCTGACACTGTGAGTGTGTATATATATAGAGAAAATTTCTGTCCATCTCCTTGTAGCTATGAGCAAACTGATTTGAAGAAAGGAAAAGCCAAGGACCACAGCCGGGATTGCCAGCCGATGAGGAAAGACTTCCCTCTGCATTGAGGAGAAGGGCTAAAGGTCCCACCACTTCTCCCACTGCCGCTTTAGAATAATTGCTAGGTCTGGTCACTAGACAGGCATCTACTTTATTCACACTTGATCACCTGCTTTTGTCTTTCTAGGCTATAGGAATCTAGAAGGAACAAAACACCTAGCTGTTAAAGTCACATTTCTTTTTTCTATATGTAACTCAAAAGTGTCATGCTTTCCCATTTTTTATTTTCTTTCCAATTAAGGTACATTCAGGATCCCAATGAAATTCCAGAAACTCTGGGCAGTGATACAACTCAAAACCTATTAACTAAAGCAGTGGAAACTTGCTTTGTTGGACAAACTTTGTTTTTGGAGTGACGGTAATTGAAACTAGTTTTGTTCTTAGTATTATGCTAATATTTCCATTGTAATGAAACTATTTTAATTTTCTAAGTTTTTAGGAGTCATAAATGTGAGGGCCTGTAGAAACCCTTTAAACTACATAAAAATAGGCTATAGGTGATCCTTTAAAACATCATGTATATGACAAGTTCCTCTTTCAAAAGCTAGAACCCTGTTGAAAGGCTTTCAGAGCTTTAGAAATCTAAATTTATTATAAATTCACAAGTGTTAGGTATTTTGTTTTGATATTTGGTATTTACTCTGCTCTCTAAATTCGGTTTAGATTCTATAGTAAAACTTTCATCAACTCTTTTATCTACAAAAAGGAGAAGGGAACTAACATTGAAAGCAAAGTAACTGAGTACTGATAACTCTTAGGATAGGTTAGGAAGGATGGTCTTAAATATAAAAGTGACTGTAGAAAAAATCTAAAGAACATGCTGACTCTTAAAGAATAATCCTTTTCTGTCTCTTGTATGCTAACGGGAGCAAATGAATATTTTGCTTGTATTGCAATCGTGTCTTTAAAAAAGGGAACACAGCACTTCACAACTGAACAGTGAGAAAACCCAAAGGGAAGTTGACACTAGGAGCTACAGAGGTTTTCTGTGTTAAAATCTTAGATGCCTCTTTTTCTCTTTTTTTGTTTTTAACAATATAAGAACATTCCTTTAAACATTCAAAGTTTATGGAAGCTAGTGAGAAATGTAATAGTAACTGCCATTTATTGAACAACTACTATTTGCTAAGCACTACAATTTTTTGTGTGTTATTGCTAATACAATAATCCTGCCTTTTTATTCTTATTTTATAAATGAGAAAACTGAGGCTCCTAATAACTTATCCAAAGTCCCCACATTAGGAAATGTTCGGAACAGAATTTGAAGACAAGTCTCTTTACTCCAAGGTTTATTTCCCCATAATTACAATTCCCTATATAACCCTATCATGCTGGAGGAATTGAAGTATGGGGGTGGGAGTGTAGCTGCATCTGTTTTAACCTTTTAAATCCCTGTTTTATGTTTAAGTCAAAGGAAGAAAAATTTATTCTCATTTAAATTCATTTACTTCTTTCGCAGAATTTTGAAAACCAGCATGGAAAAGGTTCAGGTTCCAGTAACTTCTCAGAGCAGTGCTCAGACCACAAGAGAGTAGTTAAAGCACTCGTAGCTTGCCAGATCATTCCACCAGACCCAAGTGTTGTAGGCTTCACTGTCATTGACTATTTCCGTCGGCTTTTGCAGCTTTCTGCTGTCAGGAAACTTCGCTGTGGCTCCCAGACACCTAATCGCCACTTACTTGCTTTAGAAAGTTCGAATAGCGATCTCAGCAGCTTCCATGGCCCTGACAGCAGTTCTTATTGTTTTGAGCCCCATGACAAAGATTATTTTCCAGGATTCTGGCAGCTATCACTAGAACTCACTTCTGTTGTCTCACAACTAACAGATGATGGCTTTTCAGCTTCAGAACAAAGCAAGGCCATTGGTACTCTTCACCAGAACAGAAAGTGCATCTCCTCTGCAGAGGCCACTGGTTCCAATAGCTGCCTTGATACCATTCAGGGTTCATGGAGCCTTGTTTCACATATGGACAGCAAGAGTTCAGCACAAAAGTTAGATGAAGAACTTGGCCTACAGCCTACTCAGCCAAGTGCAGTTCATGGCAATCATCATGAAATTGGAGTTCTTGGCTCTAATTTATTCCCTATGAAAGTACAGGAGCCATTTGAACCAAGGAATACAAAATCCTTCCACAGTGCAGTGGAAGTTAAAAATATATCTTCTCAGCATGAGATAACATGTCACCAGAATCAAGAGGGAGGTACCCCCCGTAGCTTTCAGCAGAGATGTATGTGTTATCCATCTTCATCACTCAGACTTGAGGAAATAGCCAGTGGTTCCCAGGACTGGGACCTCGAGATCTGGGATGACCTGCCACTCTCTGAAAGCCTAAACAAATTTCTGGCAGCTATCGAAAGTGAAATCGCTTTCAGCCAAGTGCAGTTCATGGCAATCATCATGAAATTGGAGTTCTTGGTTCTAATTTATTCCCTATGAAAGTACAGGAGCCATTTGAACCAAGGAATACAAAATCCTTCCACAGTGCAGTGGAAGTTAAAAATATATCTTCTCAGCATGAGATAACATGTCACCAGAATCAAGAGGGAGATACCCCCCGTAGCTTTCAGCAGAGATGTATGTGTTATCCATCTTCATCACTCAGACTTGAGGAAATAGCCAGTGGTTCCCAGGACTGGGACCTCGAGATCTGGGATGACCTGCCACTCTCTGAAAGCCTAAACAAATTTCTGGCAGCTATCGAAAGTGAAATCGCTCTAAACCGGACAGATGCCAGTAGCAGGAAATGTCGTCTAGATAATGACATCAGTAAACTACATGTGGACCACAGCAGGTTGTCATTGACTCCACAAAGAACCCCTGGAGCCTTGCATACACCACGGATAGCCTTAAGGTCACCACCAGCAACAGGCAAAGCAAACTCCAGCAGAGATAACTTCCTTTCCAAGCATGAAGCAAATCCAAGTCCTAGCATTCATAAGGAATCACAGCCAGAGAACAGAGCAGAGGCTCTCTCTTTTAGTGGTAATAAAAGAGACATTTCTGAACAATCTCTACCAAATGTTCATCTGTCAGCTCTGTTTCCATGTTCAAAAGGCTCAGGCACAACAGTTGCTCTTAAGTCTACGAGAATTCTACCATGTGAGACTGAAATTTCATGTAAGCACAGTACTTCAGAGGCTGACCATTCTTGTCTCAGCAGCAAATATAATAATGAATGTGGAGAAAAATCACTTTCAGAAATGAGTGAAAAGTTGACAACTTTGCATTCTAGGAGGTATAATGTTGTTTCCAACTTTCCCAGCTTAGAAAATAAACAGTACTGTAGGCGGCCAAAGAATCAGGGCAACAGCTTGACAATTTGCAGGAAACTCACATATCCTTTAGAAGCTCTTCACAGTACTCCAAATAGAAGTATGAATACTTTGAGAGAAATGCTTTATGAACACACTGGTAATAACCTAATACAGAACTATTCTACTGGTCATGAAGGCAATTACAATGCTTCTGTGGATCTCTTTGATGATAGTCCTAAAGAGATGGAATTATAACAGAAATGACCAAAAGGTCACAGGATATTTTATTACAGTGGGGAAAGTCTTTGACAGAAAGTCATCATACAGAATCTGATTTTTCACTGAGATCACTTTCTGAAAACTCCAGCCAGTCATCACAAAAATTATCCTTGCAAAACACATCTGCCTCTCTCTATCCAAGAACCTGTCCCTCTCCACCTCATTTTCAGTCAGAATCAGAATATGATTTTGAATATAGCCAAGACTTTGTTCCATGTTCACAGTCAACTCCAGTTACTGGATTCCACCAAAGTAGGATTCATGGGATGAAAGGAGCTTTCCAAAAATTATCTGCCTTTTATTTGGACCTTGATGCTAACTATAAAAAAGCAAGGATTTCCTCTGCAAATGACACACAGCAAGCCACCCCTATCTGTCCAAAAAATATAAAGACACCTGGCCAGAAATCCAGAAGCCCTAGTGTATCTGGTATTACACCACCAGAGGTCTCCAACAACCATCCTGTCACTGAATGCCTTGAAACTGATGCTGACGAATGGGTCCCTCCTACCACACAAAAAGTGTTTCCTTCAGAAATGCTTGGATTCCGGGCCATGGGTCTAAAGAAATGCCATGCTGCTTATAATTCTCCTGATCAAAATGAGTTACCAAGAAAAAAACTGAAATATGTCAAGCAAAGAACTGGTAAATGCTTAATTAAGGAGTTAAATTTAAAGAATATGCATACAGCAGCAGTTATAAAACAGAAAACTCCTGACTATAACAATATAAGGTCAGGCTGGATTTCTAAAGAGTCAGTTTTGGGACGTGGTTCTTGTGCGGAAGTCAAATGTTGCCTTCCATTTTCAGAAAGTTGGTCACCTTCAGCACCTGAAGCTAAAAGTGCTTGGTCTCCTGAATTGTTCTCACAAAATGTCACCTAAACCCAATTCCTGTGCTTTTAAAGGTACGTCTCTTTGGAAACTCTGCCTTCAGTGTCATGGAAAGCAGACTTACCATTTTGAAGACGAAGCAAATAGAAAAGAGGTGCATTATGCCTATAAAAAAGGGGAAGCCATTGTTCTTCCCAGCGTTTTATCCAGAATGCTCTGATTTCAGATAATTTGGCACTTTATCTTGTATTGTTGATTGTACTTAAGTAATATTGTTAATTTTACTTGTTAAAAGTATTTGTTAAATCACACGTGCGTGCAGAAATAAAGCTTTTGCAGACCAAAACTTAGTCTTTCTTAGTTCTTCAACTTAGATCAGAAAATGCCTGCCAACTACTGTTGGGTTTATGATACAGAGCTACAAGGTCACTGATCTCAAAAGATTTTAGTCTACTAGGTAACACAAATATAATAAACAATTTCAATACAATACAGTAAACACAATGATGGAACTTTTTAAATGGATATTACATTTACGTTGCTCTGGGAGCATGGTAGATAATCAGTTAACCCAGCAGCATCTGTGGGCTTTGACTCAGAAGAAGGGTCAATAAAGACTGAATTAAATGTGAAACTGTCACTATTTAGTCTGTATTTTTTTGAATCCTTCAGAGGAGCCTGCTAAGCTATACTGTCCATGGGATTACAAAGTCACACACAACTGAGCTAGGCACTGTGCGAGGTGCTGGGAACTCAAACATGAAAGTCAAGGCCCTTGACCTCAAGGCCCTTCATGGTTTAGAGGAATAAACAAGCAATTAGTATCAATAAGTTCTATGATAGGAAGATAATCTCAAAGGACTAATAATGAGCAAAAATGAGGAATAGTTCCTAGACATTCAAGTCCTTAGCATCACGTCACCTGTGCCCTGGAAAGCTCTGTGGCTGTGCCAAGTCTCTAGCAGCTGAGCAGGGGCTGCTCTTCGTTGTGGTGCGCAGGCTTCTCACTGCAGTGGCTTCTCGCTGCAGTGGCTTCTCGCGTTGCAGAGCACAGGCTTTAGATGCACAGGCCACAGTAGTTGCAGCACTCAAGTTCAGTAATTGTGGCACAAGAGCTTAGTTGCTCCGTGGTATTTGAAGTCTTCCCAGACCAGGGGTCAAAACCTCGTCCTCTGCACTGGCAGGCAAATTCTTAACCCCTGTACCACCAGGGAAGTCCATGCACCCCATAAAAAATTTTTTATGTGTCTCCGGTCAGCTGCCTTTGCCATTCCCCACAGCAGCTACTCCAAATCTTCACTCTTCATGCCACCGACCAACCTACTCTCCTTGCCTCGTACTTCATGGAGATCACCTGGTATTCCCTTGCCTTCTCACACCCATGCTTTGTAACTTGTCTGTATCTCCTCACCCACAACATTTATCCTGTAATCTCCGAAAATAATGAACACCACCTCCTGTCTTTCTGTTTGGGCTGTTGCCATTATACCCATCTTCAATATTTTCTAATGTTTAGCCCATATTTAAGAGTTTTTACTTGTCCCTACATCGTCTTGTAATTGTTGTTGATGTTTAACCAGGATTTCATTAAAGTGACTCCGTGGTTTTCAGTTGTCTCATTTTCTAAAACATAATTAGATTTAGGGCTTTGACGGAGGTATTTCATAGGTTTATGTTGTGCCTTTCATATTGTATTACATTAGGAGACACAATGTCAAGTGACCCCACTATTAGTGATGTCAGATAATAAGATTGCTCGCTTACGACATTGCCCACCAGATCTCTATCATTCGGGTATTTTTTTTTTTAAGAGTAAAGAGTCAGGGGACTTCCCTGGTGGTCCAGTGGTTAAGAATCTGCCTTCCGGTGGAGGGAACGCAAGTTTAATCCCTGGTCAGGGAACTAAACTCCCACATGCCATGGGGCAACTAAGCCCAGGCACGCTGTGAAGACTCAGCACAGCCAAAAGAAAAGGTAGAGTCAGTATTAGAGAATTCCCTGGAAGTCCAGTGGTTAGGGTTCTGCACTTTCATTCTGAGCACCTGAGGTTCAGTCCCTGGTTGGGGAGCTAAGATCCCGCAAGTCACGCAGCATGGCCAAAAAAAAAAAAAAAAAAAGTTACAGGCGTCTACCAGTGGTGTTAAATGAATCTTTTTTTCCCACTCTCCATCAGCATTTACTCAAGAATTTTTATTTGAACTGAACTGAACTGAATGATATGCAGTCAATTTCACTCATTGTTCTTTTTGATGCTCCATGTAATAGTTGCTCCCACATTTCTGTCTACTATTGTTTATAGCTAGTCTTGACCAAAAAATATAGTCACTGTCAAATTTCACGTCACTCACTGTTCAACCTACTGAAATTTGTTCTCTCTCCCCACCTCCAATGGCTATGGTGTTAGTAGTTTTCTAACCCTCAAATCCAACGGATTTGTCATTCCATATTCTATTTGATCTCTTTGCACTCTATTTCCAAGATAACATTTTTGTGCTTTCTGGTTTCTCCTAGACTCTAATCAGCATGCCTGCAGGGTTTTTTGTTTTGTTTTTACAAGGCTTTTATAAACAATTTGATTTTTAAATGTACTATAAAATCCATGGTCCCATATAAGGTATAGTGGTTTGTCAGTGAATATTTAGAATAATGGATAAGGAAAAGGTGTATGTTTATTGCCCAATCAGTGATGTGAAGGGTCTTTCTAGTATACAGGCCAAGGATATAGTCTCTTCGTGTTCTTTATTATCAAATGTGCCATTCCTGGCTAATTTCATATCTCCCACTGTGATTAGTAGTGCAGTTACTATTGTACTGAACTATATATAGATCTTTACAGTTCCCTAATATCATTTATTTAATGCTGGCTACATCTTTACTCATGATGGTGCATCCATTGTGCCATTTTGAGTACTGGCTTCCAGTAACAAAGATTATTACTCTGTTTCATTGATAATTACCAAAAATGCAAGTCTTACCCAGAGAATGCAGGAAAATGTGAGTAATAAGTCATTTCCTAGTTATATTTAGCCATTGGAGTTTTCTAACATAAACATGGAATACGTATTCTAGCCATGTCTTGTACTTTTTAGGCTATAGTTATTGCATTCCTAAACTTGATCTCTTAGCCACACTCAGGAAGACTAATCCAGAGATACACGGGTGAAGCAAGAAGAGTGGTTTCATTTGTGCAGGGAATGTCCATTTCTCCATCAGCAAAGCTTAAGCCCAAGCCTAGAGAACAAAATGTCACCGTCAGTTAGAAACGAGAGGACACTGATTGGAAAAGCCCGTTGGCATAGCAGAGCAACAGTCTTGAAAGGCTTCAGATAAGATGGCCTGTCCTGACACACAGTGCAGAACCTGCAGAGAGAGTTGAGTGCTCTCCCTGGTGCTAGGGATGGGAGGCGAACAGAGTTAAGAACAATGTCCCCAACCTGACAAATCTGGGGTCAGTAGACCAGAGACAGTACAAGAGCTGGAAAATACAGACCAGTGGGAGCCAAAGCACAGGCCCACACAACTCAATTTCAAGGTTAAAGTCCTGTTTCATTACTATTAATGCTTTTTTTCCCTAAAATCTAATTATTAATGTACTACATTAGTTTTGTCTTTGTTTGTATTTGTGAGAGGCGGGTTTTTTTTGTTTTGTTTTTAAATCTTTCTGTATCTTTATGTTTTAGAAATGAGTTGGGTTTTCTTTTACTGTCCAGTTTGACAATCTTTGTCCTCTACCTACCTGGAACGTTTCCTTTCTTTTTTGATGGTTTGGTAGTCCCAAACCCTGCATTCATCCTGTGTCCAATATGAGAGTCACCTAAAAGCACTATTCTGGCAGCTCAGTCTCATACTATTGTGTGAAACATTGCTTCAGCCAGTAGAAGTGTTCCACTCCAGACCCAAGGGACTGTGGTAAGGTCCCTTCTTACTCACGTATTAGAGGTACTATCTGATCGTCCTGTTATATCATGCTTGACTCCTATATCTGCCTACCTTTTAAGAGATGATGGCTCTTAGTGTTCTATTATTGGCCCTTCTACTCTTTGATTGAATTTTTCTACTCATCTACAGTTATCACTCACAAGCTGTTGAATTCAAAGTCTTAACTTTTATCTAGACTTTCTCCTGAGGCCAAACTTTATGTTAGTGTTTTTATCATTCAACTCAAAATGTTTTATAATTTCCATGAGTTCTTTGACCCATGGGGTTTTGTTTTTTTTTTTTTTACAAACATGTTTATTTCCAACTCACTTCTTTATCTGTGTCTAATCTACTTTTCTACATATCTGTTGAGTTTTTCTTTCAAAAATTATGTATTTTCTAAAAGCTGGATTTTCAAATTTACTGTATCACATTTTACTTTTTATCTAGACATTTTTAACTTTGCCTGCTACTGCTTTAAACACAATGAGCATAGTTGTTTTATGTTCTGTGTTTGACAGTCTGAATAAAGTCTTGATAGATCTCCACTTGGAGAAGGCAATGACAACCCACTCCAGTACTCTTGCCTAGAAAATCCCATGGTTGGAGGAACCTGGTGGGCTGCAGTCCATGGGGTCGCGAAGAGTTGAACACAACTGAGCGACTTCACTTTCACTTTTCACTTTCATGCTTTGGAGAAGGAAATGGCAACCCGCTCCACTGTTCTTGCCTGGAGAATCCCAGGGACGGGGGAGCCTGGTGGGCTGTCGTCTATGGGGTCACACAGAGTCAGACACAACTGAAGCAACTTAGCAGCAGCAGCAGATCCCCACTGTCGTATTTGTTTTCTGCTGGTTCTCACTCATAATGCCATGTTTCCTTGAGGCCTAGTTTAGCTGGAGTTACCTGTTTTCTTTGGGAAATTATTTATGTGACTTCTGAGGCCTAAAAAAGTATTTTCTGGGAAAGGTTTTCCATTTGCTTCTGACAATGCCTGAAATCATTACCAATATAAAACAACTTGGACAGCAAGGAGATCAAACCAATCAATCCTAAAAGAAATCAACCCTAAATATTCAATGTAAGGACTGGTGCTGAAGCTGAAGCTCCAATGCTTGGACCACCTGATGCTAGGAAAAACTAAGGACAAGAGAAGAGGGCAGCAGAGGATGAGACAGTTAGATAACATCACTTCCTCAAAGGACATGAGTTTGAGCAAACTCTGGGAGATAGTGAAGGAAGGGAAGCCTGACATGCTGCAGTCCATGGGGTGTCAAAGAGTCAGACATGACTTAGCAATTGAATAACAACAGTAAAACAACTTTAAGTTCATAGTTGAAGGGTCTTTATTTTTTTAACTTGTGTTAAAGTATAGTTGACATAACATGTTAATTTCTACTGTGAGGGTATTTTAGATCCACCAAATGAGCTGAATTTGGGTTACTAAATCATACAGGAGTCAGATTATGATTATACCTTCTTTGAGACTTGTTTCCTTCCTCTACTGCTGAGAGTTTATATCTAATTCCCCTCACATGAAGACCTTCTGAGGTCCTGCTTTAGTGGACAAGTCCTAATCCTATTATATTCCTTACCATAAGCAAGTTATCTTCTGTCACCCATGTCCCACATAACAAAACTGAGTTAAGATTGTCCCCTAAGCATATTGTTTTATGGATAAATTATTTGTGAACATATTACAACATGTGACCTTCCATGAGTTATCATTTAGTAATAAAAGTCCCAGGATTTTTACTCTTTTTTAGATGATTTTTAAAAACCACCCTCAAAGTTGCAGCTACCTTTATTTGTCTGTTAAGACAGTTATTTCATTTCTAAATAGTGGGTTTCATCTTAGTATTTTCAACCTGGAAGGGACCACGGAAAACCTCTGAATTAGTGGTTCTCATCCACGGGCTTCTCTTTTAAATTACTTAGGACCAAACAAAAAACAAAATAACTTGGGACCTTTTAAAATTATATTGATGCCTAGATCCCATTCCAGTGCAGATTTATCAGAATTCGTGAGGGTGAATCTCACATATCAGTAGTTTTCTCAAACTCTCTAGGTGATTCTAATGTGAAGACAACGTTAAAAGGCACTGACCTAAGTGCCTTTTAGATGCTAAAGATGCTAAAAATCTGCCCAAAATGCACATTTACCCAAAGTTGAGGTTAGTATGTGAGGGACCCTAACTCTTAACTCCCAGACTCTATTACCCCATTATGCCTCCTTTATTATTGAATGTTAAATAAAGACTACAATAACATTTCTTTTAATTCAAGAATTCATACAACAAACATCAATTGTTTTCTGTGTACTCTCCATTGATGATAGAATGATTCAATAGAAAAACACTCTGGAAACTTAAGGTTGGAGAGAAAGCTGATGGAAAACTTTAAGGATTATCTAGTTACCATTTGTCCTTTAAAGTCACTGCCTATTCTGGATCCTCTACCCAAGGTGCAACAAAAGTTTTTGTTTATAATTTCATACAAGGGTGGGAGACAGACTGTCTCCTATTAAAACTGATATGCATAATTATTTTCTAATAATGAGAACTGCATTGTTTACCATTTTTGCTTTTTCTTGTAAGGAATTCCAAACCAAACATGATGCTCAGTTTTAGGCACTGCACTGGGCCTTATGGTTTTCTCCCTCCTTTTAAGTAATCTGAATTTTATTTCTATTTTTAATAACAATACAGCATAGTGTTGTTTATTATAAAAATGCCTTATATTAGTTTGAAAGGAAGTGAAGTAAATTTTTATACAAATTTAAAAACCTGTTTCAATTTCAACTCATTGAGAGTGTTACCATTTAATGAATAAAATATGTGTAAAGTGCTGTTCTTTCCTCCTAAAGTGTTTTACCAAGTAAAACTTAAAATATAGACCCCTAAATTTATCTAAAGGATAAATATCCTTTAGATAAATTTAGATATGTGGTTTTTTTCAATCAGGATTATTCATTTTCTCAATTTTTTTGTTAATTATCAAATATGAAAGTCACAGGTTGCCAGTTCCTTCTCCAGGGAATCATCCTGGACCAGGGATCAAACCCACTTCTCCTGCTTGGTAGGCAGATTCTTTACCACTGAGCCATCAGGCAAGCCCTTATGCACAGGTACCAGAATCTAATGTGATGTTGTAGCCAACCAGACTTTTCCTTTGGCTGCTGATCTTTAAAGAGTCAATATCCATTTCTTGATAATCATAACTTATTTGTTAGGTCCTATCATTCATTAAGGAAGCTCAGTTGATAAAGAATCTGCCTGCAATGCGAAACATGCCAGTTGGATTCCTGGGTCGGAAGATCCACTGGAGAAGGGATAGGCTACCCACTCCAGTATTCTTGAGCTTCCCTTGTGGCTCAGCTGGTAAAGAATCCACCCACAATGCAAGAGACCTGGGTTCGATCCCTGGGTTGGGAAGATACTCATGGAATCATGGACTAGACAGTCCATGGGATCGCGAAGAGTCAGACACGACTGAGTGACTTTCGCTTTCACTATCATTCATTAAAAGTATTCAGCAAATTGTGTGTTGAGTTCTAAAAGGTACCTAGCACTGCGCTAGGTTTAAGAAAACTGCCATCAAGAAGCTCACACTCCGATAGATGAGGTCACATACACTACACCATTTCACCTTCTTTCAACCCTGTGAAATAGGTCTTGTTATCCTCACAGCCTTTTCTTTCTTATTTGTAAAACAGAAATAATACCTCTTAAAGCGACTGTGACAATACCTGTGGGACATAGTTCCTGCCACACCACCACACCTGCTGGTGCTAGACTTTTCTGTTTGCTTTCACCTACCCCTTTATTCTTCGGATACCATTTTGAATTAGTATCTGCTCTTCTGTGGCTATAATTCCTTTACCCAACTTCAATTTCTCACCTCCACCGTGGCTTTTTCCCATCTTTCTCTCTCTATTAAAATCCAATCCTTTTCTGACCCCTTGCTTTGGCCTTGCAACCCAAAGTATTTTTTGAAAAGATGCCTTATCACTGATACATTGCTGATGGCAATGTAATTGGTATGAATTCTGTGGAAGATGATTTGGCATTATCTATGAAAATTTTAGAGGCAGCATTTCCACTTCTAGAAAGTTATCCCAAAAATATATTCATATATAAGGAAATATTAACGATACTCCATATAACATTGTTTTAATAGTAAAATAGTGAAACAAATAACTATCAACATTTATAAGTGGTTTTGTATGTGTAGAATATTACTGGAAGGATAAAAAAAAAACAGTGAAGAAAAACAGTTTTAGGGATTTCCATGGTTGTCCAGTGGTAAGAATTAGCCTTCCAATGCACAGGACAGGGTTCCATCCCAGCTTAGGGAGCTAAGACCCCAGCTGCCTCAGGGCAACTAAGCTCTCAATCTGCACCTCAGAGCCCGTGTGATCTGGAGCCCACAGGCTGCAACACAAAATCCTGCATGTCACAACTAAGACCCAATGCAGCCAAAACTAAAATATTTAAATATATATTTTTAAATACCAAAATGCATATATATGTAAAAAATAAATAATTTTTTAAAGTTTTAAAGATCAAAATATGGTATTATATGTCTATATACACACATGTATACACATGTAGATATATGTATATATGTATATATATCTATGTGTGTATGTGTGTATTTCATGAGTATAATAATACTTTAAACCTCAGGTGCCTTCAAATAATGAGAGAGAACAAATTCATTATCTTTAAAACTGATAAAAACAAAGAGAAGAGTTAGACATTTATCTTAATTTTCTTATATGAACTCTACCATTGGAGAACCAAAGAGATGTGGGGAAGTTCTCCTTATAAAGACTCCAACTATTACATTTCATAATCATAGAAATGGAATATCACCATTTTGCAACCACTGATGAATAATGGATGTACTCACTGAGCATCAATGACTGCTTCTACTGCTAAGTCACTTCAGTTGTGTCTGACTCTGTGCAACCCCATAGATGGCAGCCCACCAGGCTCCCCCATCCCTGGAATTCTCCAGGCAAGAACACTAGAGTGGGGTGCCATTGCCTTCTCCACAATGACTGCTAATATTCCAAAAAGAAACAGGAGTACCTGTCTGTTTATTAGATGAGTTGTTGCTTGATTCATAACTCATTCCATAAAGCCAATTAGGTCTTCAAAAAAAAAAAAGACAAGATATTATATACTTCCTAATGAAAGAATATATGATTTCCTTTCATCTTGCCAAAGGGATTGAACCTGAGTCGAATCTTGCTTCTGTATCTACCAGTCAGTTTGCGAAATATACAACTGACAAAAGACCATGTGGACCTACATCAGTAAAACGAAATCAGCAAAATCCAGATTAGGAAACTGCACATCAAATAATGCATGTTCTTCAACAGATGATTTTAAGGAACTGGAGATAGAGGAGGAGCCTGTAAATAATTTTAAAAGCTCATGAAAATTTTTTCTTTAATGGGCAAGACCAAACTCCAGGACCTTGAGATGCACACTTATCAGCATCACTTGATTACTATGAAAGTCAAGATAGCAGCTTCTCTGAGGAGGAGAGGAGACTCTGGAATGGTTGGCAAAGTTCTATTCTTGGCTCAAATACAAAGATGTTTATCTTTAACAGTTTATTAAATGACACATTTATATTCCTTCATTCATGTTTTAGTTTATATTTTTAAATGTTTTTAAACTAACTGGAAAAAAAATTGTAAATAGATGCATTGTAATGAGGGAAACAAAAGGCACTGACAACGTAGAGCTTCTCTCTGGGCCTGGCCTCTTGGGCATTTTACATATTGTGTCATTTACAGAAGTCAAATAATTCACTCAAGGCCAAGGCCACATTACTAGTAGCAGAGCCAAAGCTCTGATTTTTCCAGTTCACTGTGCTGCCTGTAGGGGCTTAGAGGGAATGCTGCATGAATCCTCATCTCTTAGGCCGGGCATCTCTCTCTAAGACACTTTATACCTTCCTGTTGGCCAATGGCTGCAGCCACTTGAATAATTTAGGGTTGAAGGTAGATGAAGTATTCTGCAGTATTTTGACCTGGTCTATAACTTGCACTTTCAGCCTAAAGTAGTTTGTGATATGATAAGAGAAAATTGTCTCCATAGGAAAGAAATTAACACATCTATAAAAATCTTGCCTTTTCTCTAATAGGATTCACTGTGTTTCCTGCAGTTCCCTTTAGGTACCAAGCTAAAGTGGATGACCACTTGGCCTATATCTCCCTTTGTCACAGATCCTTCACTGGCTGAAGAATTTTCTGCTGACTAACTAGAGATACCAACTCTGCCAGAAACAAGTGTTTGTCCATCTCTTGCCTGCCTTGAGTGGGAAATGATAACCATGGCATTATAAAACCCCGGGCTGACCAGTGGTTTTTATATCTTGTGTACATAAACCGCGAAGGCTTGGAGTGTGGGTTGGTAGACACAATAGGACCTTAAAAAGCCATATATACCAGCAATTACTCTTTACAATGGTAAAGAATCCACCTGTCAATGCAGGAAACACGAGACATGGGTTCAATCCCTAGGTGGGGAAGATCCCTTAGAGTAGGACATGACAATCTGCTCCAATATTCTTGCCTGGAAAATTCTATGGTCAGAGAAGCCTGGTGGTCTACGGTCCATGGGGTTTCAAAGAGTCAGACATGATTGAGCAACTGAGCACACCACAGCACATTGATTATGACCTCAATAATTATGAAGTCAACCAACCAAAAGCATCTTGAAAACAGATGTTATCCAACATGGCTAAAACAGACCTAAAACTCAGCAGGAGCCAGAGAAGTAGTTTTCCCACACTCTGAAAATCTAAACTTAAGATATATGTGTTCATTAAAATGGGCATTTTCCATCAGGCCTTAACCAGATTACTTTTCTCAGGATTTTCAGTTTGGTTGGTATCAGATGAAGGGATTCATTGAAAGTGTTTGTACAAATAATTTGAAAAAGTTTAATGGACATGATCAACTTAACCAGAGCCAATAAATGCTGCTGACAATATGTTGTAACTCTCCTAGCTCTTGGGGGTATTTCTTATATAACAAAGGGTAAGTGAAGATGGTAACTCTCATATTGAACCTGTAACTAAAGCAGCCCATCAGCCCAATTAACAATATGTCAGTTCAGTTCAGTTGTTCAGTCATGTCCAACTTTTTGAGATCCAACGGACTGCAGTACACCAGTCCTCCCTGTCCATCACCAAGTCCTGTAGTTTACTCAAAACTCACATTCATTGAGTCAGTGATGCCATCCAACCATGTCATCCTCTGTTGTCCCCTTCTCCTCCCACATTCTATCTTTCCCAGCATCAAGGTCTTTTCAAATGAGTCAGTTCTTCCCATCAGGTGGCCAAAGAATTGAGCTTCAGCTTCAGCATCAGTCCTTCCAATGAATATTCAGGCCTGACTTCCTTTAGGATTGACTGGTTTGATCTCCTTGCAGTGCAAGGGAATCTCAAGAGTCTTCTCCAACACCACAGTTCAAAAGCATCAATTCTTTGGTGCTCAGCTTTCTTTATTCTCCAACTCTCACATCCAAACATGACTACTGAAGAAATCATACCTTTGACTAGATGGACCTTTGTAGGCAAAGTAACATATCTGCTTTTTAATATACTATCTAGTTTGGTCATAACTTTTCTTCCAAGGAGCAAACATCTTTTAATTTCATGGCTGCAGTCACCATCTGCAGTGATTTTGGAGCCCCAAAAAATAAAATCTGTCACTGTTTCCCCATCTATAATACTATGTGCTATAGACTAAATATTTATGTCCACCCAAAATTCATATATTGAAACCTAATCCCCAAAGCAATACTATTTGGAGGTAGGGTTTTGGAGCTTCCCTGGTGGTTCAGACAGTAAAGAATCTGCCTGCAATGAGGGAGACCTGGGTCCAATCCCTGGGTTGGGAAGATCCCTTGGAGGAGGGCATGGCAACCCATTCCAGTATTTTTGCCTGGAGAATCCCCATGGAGGGAGGAGCCTGTCAGGCTACAGTCCATGGGGTCTCAAAGAGTTGGACACAACTGAGCAACTAAGCACAGCATAGCACATGAGGTCTTGACTGGTTCCAAATTGGGAAAGGAGTACATCAAGTCTGTATATTGTCACCCTGCTTATTTAACTTATATACAGAATACATCATGTGAAATGCCGGGCTGGATGAAGCACAAGCTGGAATCAAGATTGCCAGGAGAAATATCAATAACCTCAGATATGCAGGTGACACCACCCTTATGGCAGAAAGCAAAGAAGAATTAAAGAGCCTCTTGATGAAAGTGAAAGAGGAGAGTGAAAAAGTTGGCTTAAAACTCAACATTCAGAAAATGAAAATTATGGCACCTGGTCCTATCACTTCATGACAAACAGATGGGGAAACAAGGAAACAGTGACAGACTTTCTTTTCTTGGGCTCCAAAATCACTGCAGATGGTGACTGTGTAGCCATGAAATTAAGATGCTTGCTCCTTGAAGGAAAAGCTATGACAACACTAGACAGCATATTAAAAAGCAGAGACATTACTTTACCGACAAAGGTCTGTCTAGTCAAAGCTGTGGTTTTTCCAGTAGTCGTGTATGGATGTGAGAGTTGGACTATAAAAAAAGCTGAGCACTGAAGAATTGATGCTTTTGAACTGTGGTGTTGGAGACAACTCTTGTAAGGAGAGCTAACCAGTCCATCCTAAAGGGAATGAGGCCTGAATATTCATTGGAAGGACTGATGTTGAAGCTGAAACTCCAATTCTTTGGCCACCTGATGGGAAGAACTGACTCATTTGAAAAGACCTTGATGGTGGGAAAGATTGAAGGCAGGAGGAGAAGGGGATAACAGAGGATGAGATGGTTGGATGGCATCACCGACTCAATGGACATGCATTTGAGCAAGCTCTGGGAGTTGGTGATGGACAGGGAAGCCTAGCATGCTGCAGTCCATGAGGTCACAAAGAGTCAGACACAACTGAGCGACTGAACAGAACTAAACGTCTGAGGGCAGAGACCTTATTAAAGAGATCACAGAGAGCTCCCTCACCCCATCTGCCATGTGAGAACACAGTGAAAATATGGCCATCTATGAACCAGAAAACACACCCTCACCAGATATCAGATGTACAGGACTTTGATCTTGGATTTCCCAGCCTCAAGAACTGTAGGAAATAAATTTCTGGTATTTATAAACAATACAGTCTACGGAATACTGGTAGAGCA